>CAKNXH010049021.1:0-28771 GCA_932178445.1 Andricus quercusramuli
ATATATATATATATATATATATATCCATCATATATATATATATATATATATATATATATAGATATAGTGCGCGTGGTGCTCCCACCGACTGGACTATGAATTCAATATGGAGGTTTAAGATTGAACGTCGAAATATATTGATTTTCAACAAAATAGTTCAATTTCTAGACTAAAAAGATTTTCTAGCAAAAGAGATGAATTTTCAATCCAAAAAAATTATTTTTTAGCAACAACGGAATTCGATTTTAACCCAATTGTTGTATTAACAACCAAATAGATGAACTTTCAATAATAATAAAAATGTAAAGCAAAATAGTTTAAAATGTAACCAAGTAGTTAAGTTTTTAAGCCAAAAAGACGATTTTTTTCGAAGGCAGTTGAATATTCAACAGAAATGTTAATTTTCAACCAAGGAAGATGAATTTTCAACCTACAAAGATGCAATTTTCACCCAAATGGTCAAATTTCGAAACTAACAGAAAATAAAAATATATCCAAAAACAAAAAAGTTTGTTTTCAACTAAAAAAGACGACCTTTTTACCATAAAATATAAACTTTCTACCTGAAGACGAACTTTCAAACGATTGAATTAAACGAAAAAGAAACGGATTCTTAACAAAATAGTCAAATCCTCCACCTAATAGGTGAAATTTCGAATAAAAGAGGAATTTTTCCGAAAATTGAATCGTCATAGTTTAAGTTTAAATGATTAATTGCCAACAACAAAAAAACAATTTTCAACCAAGAAGACTGATTTTGTACCAAAAACATGAGTGTTCTACTAAAAAAAGACTAATTTTAACCAAAATAAATAAATTTTCAACAAAATTGTTGAACTTTGAAGCCGAAAATATTATTTTTCAACAAACCTGTGTTCTCAACTCAAAAAGGTCAATTTTTGAACGAAAAATGATATATTCAAATTTTCAGTTAAAACAAATAATTTTCAGACAAGAAAAAAGGACTTTTCCACAAAATAGTTGGATGCTCAAATGAAAAAATGTCAATTCAATTTCCAACTTGGAAAAAACGAATACCCAATTTTCAAAAATGAGTTTTCTACTAAAAAGACCTATTTGAAAAAAAGACATTAATTTTGAACTAAAAAAATATCCATTTTCAAGCAATAATGAAAGATTTGTTACAAAAATTAATTTGCGACTAACAACAAATAGTTATTTGTGATACAAGTGCATGAAATAGGTGATTGTGTGCGAGTGTCAATTTTGCAGCATAAGCCGGAGGCTCGAAGCATGAGGCGGTGGTTGGCGCACGAGCGAAGCGAGGGCGGAAACGTAGACGAGTGCTACGAACCGCAGGCGAATTACGCAATCACACGAGTTACCAATCACCTACGCGCACGTGTATCACACCTTATTTTTTGCTACGCCCGTCCGAAAAAGTTGTTAAGAGGTGGTAACGAAAAATACTAATTTTATATTGCATAGAGTGGAGTAAAGGAATTAAAAAATTTTTTCTAATGTTCGAAAAAAAATGTTTGAAAAAAAAATTTGTGAAAAAAAAATTTTGTGACACAAAATTTTCGAACAAAAAAATTTTGTGAAAACAAATTTTGAAACAAAAATTTTTTGAAAAAAATTTGTTGGAAAAAAATGATTGAAAAAAAATGTTGGCGTTTATGCTTTTTTTGCCCCGGGGGAGCGGGGAAGGGGGGGGGGCTACGAAACCCTAAAAGCAAAACTTCAATCATGAAAACATTTGTTCAAGTTAAATGTAAATTTATTTCAAGAAGAACACCAGTGTTTAAAGTTACCTATGCCAGTGTTATGAAAAAAATAAAATATTATTATACAATAAAAATAATAAAAATATTGAAAAAAATAAATTTTTGTAGCACAATATTAATAAATAATAATTAATGAAATAAAAAAATAATATAAAGTACCTCATCTCGGATGTGCGCATTCGCAGCTTTTTCACCAGTGCCTAAAGTAATCCATCTTCAAACTGGGCATGCGCGAAAATTGTTTCGCGCACAGTATGCTCAAATAAGGTCCTTTAGGCACCATCTACATGCATGCAAACGTCAACTTTTGAGGTGGGTGTAGCAAAAATGAAATTTCAACTAAATAGTTAAACTTTCAGTTGAAGTAATGAATTTTGAACTAAAATAATGAATCTTCAACTAAAAAATGATTTTTTTACCAAATAGTTGAATTTTCAATTTTAAAGATGAATTTTCTCACCAGAAAGACAAACCTTGGAGAAAATACACGAATTTTGAACTAAAAAAAAATCAGTTTTGTTTTTTTGTTGTTGACAATTAATCATTTAAACTGAAACTCTGACGATTCAATTTTCGGAAAAATTTCCCTTTTATTCGAAATTTAACCTAGTTGGTGGAGGATTTAACTATTTTGTTAAGAATTCGTTTCTTTTTCGTTTAACTCAATCGTTTGAAAGTTCGTCTTCGGGTAGGAAATTTATCTTTCATGGTAAAAAGGTCGTCTTTTTTAGTTGAAAACAAACTTTTTTTTTTTGGATATATTTTTATTTTCTGTTAGTTTCGAAATTTGACCATTTGGGTGAAAATTGCATCTTTGTAGGTTGAAAATTCATCTTTCTTGGTTGAAAATTAAAATTTCTTCCGAATATCCAACTGCCTTCGAAAAAAATCGTCTTTTTGGCTTAAAAACTTAACTACTTGGTTAAATTTTAAACTATTTTGCTTTACATTTTTATTATTATTGAAAGTTCATCTTTTTGGTTGTTAATACATCAATTGGGTTAAAATCCAATTCCGTTGTTGTTAAAAAATCGTTATTTTGGATTAAACATTCATCTCTTTTGCTAGAAAATCTTTTTAGGCTAGAAATATAACTATTTTGTTGAAAATGCAATATATTTCTACGTTCAATCTGGAACCTCTATATTGAATTCATAGTCCAGTCAATGAAACCCTGAAATAACACTTTTAAATTTCAGTTACCAAGCTTTCCTCTCGACGACTGATGCTCGTGCGCTCTCTCTCTCTCTCTCGCTCTTGCATCAGTCGGTGGGAGCACCACGCGCACTATATCTATATATATATATATATATATATATATATATTTCAGATTCGGGTTTCTCACCTCAAAAATAGGGTGTATGCAAAAATGCATCCGTTTCTGATGCAGCCTTAAAAATGTTATTTCAGAGCTTCGTTGACTGGACTAAAAGGCCGAGTGCAAACAGCAGAAAAAATGTGTGTTAATACTTTTTCGAGCCTACTCAAATTGCTCTGATAGATACCGAAAATAATTTAGAAACGTCGTCGGCAAGATTTTTAGTATTGCACACGATTGAAACCCGAAACACCTCCTTTTATTAGAATGAGTCTTCTTGAAAGCTTTAAATCTATTATTCCTAATAAGGTTTGCAAATGTTTTAAGTGTTTGTCTCTGACGCTATCGTTCAACGCGGTCATTTGATTAGTGTCTGTCGCTCGAGTCCTTGCAACCACTGGCGTGAAAGGGTAGTTTCTCTGTTGTGATGAGTCACTCAGCTTGGCTGGGCAGTGTTCAGCGTCCTCTTGTAATTTCCATCCCGACCTCGTTCAGCGCGCTAGATTTTTCAAAGTGCTATTGATTATTGGTTCGAGTTCCAACCCATTAACTTGAGTATCGTAATGCTGACCCTAACATAAAGTGTTCTCAACTTGAAATTATGTGATTCTTGAACAGTTGTTGGTGATTTTACCTCTTTCGGATTACCGCAAAGTGAAGGGATAAGTGATTCATGAACAATATTTCTTGCATTTCCCTTCTGCATTATCATGAAGTGACTTTTCCGACTCGATCGTCTTCTGGTGTTATGCGAAGTGACGAGTCGAACGACATAAGCCTTCGGTTGCATGGGTATCAGTGGCGGACTCGGTAACTTGGGGCGTCCGCGGGAAGTTGATATGTAGGGACGCCTTCCTGAAAAGCAAACAAAAAAAACAAACGAAGGAAGAAACCACCATTATTTTTTTTTGTGTCACTTTCATCATGATTTTTTTATTTTTAATACCAAAAATATTTTCCACGACACAGCAGTATTATATATTCAAATAATCGCAATAATTACTATTATTATGCGAAAAACTGTGAATCTCGCTATTCATCTCTCCAGGAAAAAACTTTATAAATATATTAAGAAATTAATCCGACTATATCCAGTTCAATCCAAATCGAATTTTCAATCCAAATGAATCCAAATCAATCCGAACCTGGATTGACTTATCAATTTATAGAAAAAGAATTTTAAATCCTTCCGTTTACGCGATAATATGTTGCAATGCTTGAAGTTTTACGAAATAATTTGGAACTATTTATGGTTTGATAAACGCAGATAATCAATATATTGCTGACGGTTTATATAATGAGAAATAATTCTGTTAGATGCAAGAGAATACAATTTTTTTTGCATAGTTACGAATCCTGGAAGGACAAACAAATTAGTCCTCACAGAACTTTTATTTGCTTTGGGAGTGTAATTTGGAATTCATGTACGATGTTATGTGTTGATGATTAACTAAATTATGGAGTACAGTATGTTTACGGAGTACCATTTTAATTAAATTCCTTCTGCTTTCTCTTGTTTAATATTAAAAACATTTACATTGTTTAAAAAAATGATATTAGAGGGCGCCTGATAGGGTGGGCCTTGGCGAGGTTTCCCGCATCCCAACCTATGGCCAGTCCGCCACTGATCGGTATCAATCTTTCAGAAAAAGATCGTGGTCGTAGCTTACAGAGCATACATCCGGACTGAGTATACAAAGTTATCAAATTTACTAACATTGTTTGGTCCTTTCAGCCAGATAGTGGGCCCGTGAGGGAGAATAGCCAGATGACATATGACTGAATGACGAACTTATTTGTTGAATTGTTACTGAGTGCCGCTCTCCGGAGTGATTCGTTATTCTTCAATGCCTAGTGCTGGGCCTGTGTTTTGATGCCTCGTGCTAGGATTGTAATGTGATGCCTCGTACTGGTCCTGTGTATTGATTCCCCGTAATGGCATTGTCTTGTGATGCCCCGTGCTGTACCTGCTTTTTGATACCCTAAGCTGGAATTGTGTTGTGATGACAGAATATGCATTCGGCAGTGTCCAGGCAGATGCTATGTGATGCGCCTGTGGTCAATTACCATGTGATACGCCGTCCGAGGATAAGACTGTCACTTTGACTGGCATGCACCTGACCGGACGCAGCCAGATGCTACGTGTAGCTTGTTCCTGACTGGACGCGGTCAGATGCTATATCAGTGTGACGAGTAAGCCGCGATTGCGATATTTAGTAGCTGAGACTGATAAAATACTCACTCAACCGGCAATACGTTCTGATCGATATATTGTTACATACAATTTTAAATTTGTAAGACCTGCTATGAGTGCAAAGTCGAATAAACAACTCACTTTCTATAAAGTATGCTAAACAGATTCCAGATCGATGCCATACTTACAGTACAAGAACAAACATTCCTGGGATACGCTGAGAGTCGCCCGAGGCACAATTACGCCCAGGGACAGTGTTCTTGTCACAGGGTCATCTGGGATGCTACAACTTCTATGGACAATGTCCGGTGCTTGCTCGCCTACGCCTCTAATCAGGAATCTTTTTAAAGTTCAGGTGTCAAGGAATTAAAATTGAGTATGCGGCGAATCTTGAATAAATCAGAAATGAGCAATGGAACACTTCGAAACATTGAGGGACGGGGTTTCCAGTGTTATTAATAACAATTTCACACTTTAGTAACGTTATTAGGTAAAACTTTGTTCCTCATGAGTAGATATAATTGTTGAGGAAGAGTATAACTGTGTATCTGTTTGTTTGAAGAACTTTTGCTGAAAAAAAAATACTCAGTCGCAGAATGACATCTGATTTGTAATGTGTTAGACCGCGTTGTATTCGAGATTTCCTTCTTCTGCCTGATAATTCTTGACGCGCATAATTTATGCTGATTACTTTTGATTTGAGACACGTTTGGGCCAACTCGAGTTGGCTGAATGATTTAACTTGTGTCATCTCAGAAACATTATCTTCTTGCCAGCACTAATGTGGGTCAACGCTCTAGTTTAGGGCGTCTTCTGATCAAGTTTTGCATTATGTTGGTCATTGTGGCTCGAATTTACAACTCAAGTACGGTGATGTTATATTGAATTCTTCATAATTATTTTCTTTCATGGTACAAGTTCTCGGTTGTACTGAGTACAGAATTCCCGTGTAGTTCAGGTTTGCACACCAACAGTTCGGGTAGCTTCCTTTCTTTCTTTTTTTCACACGAAGGATAGGCGCGCTCGCACAACACAGTCGTGCGATCACCCCAACCATTCGGGTGTTCACCCCAAACGGCAGCACCTCAGGTAGTGGGGAGCCCGCCCGAATACCTCGGGTGCTTGCACGACTGATTCGGGCGAATCGAGTCGTCAACCGCATTGGACGTTGCGCGTTTCACGTTTGCGCACGTATTGTCAAAGTTAATCGTTCATTAAAAATTAGAATAAATCTTGTTGCCTAGATTTAAAAACACCAAAAACATTAAAACATAAGCTTTTTAAAATTGTTTCTAAAACATTATTCTCAATATTATTTATTATTCATCTTATCATTGAAAGTTGAGTTTCACATTTTTATAAATGTTCACACAATCTATATGTATTGAGGTGCTCCAAAAAACTTTTTTCCAGCTGGAGGGCAAGAAGAACCCCCCAATGTTTCCACTTCCGAAGGTACTAAATCTGTATTTTTTTCGAAATTCCGATATTAATACTTGCCACTGGGCACTTGAACCTCCCATAAATGCTTAAAATGGGAAGCCCCCACTACACGGGATTTCTTCGCTCAGTGTGAGGATATGCCCGTCTTATTGGGAGTTTCCCTTCTATTGAAAATTGATTGATGAACCCTGTGCTTGGACATTGATGAATCCGCTTATCACTGTTCACCGCGGATGCAGTAATTATAGCTCTCATGGCTTAGTTAAACGTTTCTTTATCAAGAATTTATTCCATATTGTGTCAATTCATTGAACTAGTCGGACTGCCAAAATTCTTCCTCTTGTGTGACTTAAGAACGGCTCAGGCGTACTCAGTTATTTATGAAAGGGGTATCCGGGACTCGGTATTTTACTCACAGGAAGTTCCCCGTGGTGATCTGTCTCCAGGAGATATGGCTCTCCAAACGTTTGGATGGAAACAATCTCATATCATTAGGTGCCGTTCTGTGCAGCTTGATGATTCACGGCGGCCGGAGGCAACTATTACTTTTCAATCTATTTCTGATTTTTGATTGAACCGTCCATCTGAATTCCATTTATTTCATTCATAGAATGTGACGGGCGAAATGATAATAATTTTTTGAGCCTATTCAATTTGGTTGAGTAGATATCTGAAATAAGTGAATAATTGAGAAATGTTTACTATTTCTAATCAGTTAGGTCACGTTCATCGTGCTTCAACATTCAAAAAGATATTGATTATCGGTTTGAGTTCCGACTCATACATTCAAGTAGCCTAATGCTGACTCTAACATAAAGTGTTCTTCACTTGGAATTAAGTGATTCATGAACAGTGTTTAGTGATTTGGCCTCTTTCGAATTTCCACAAAGTGAAGCGGTAACATCTGAAGCGGGTACATCTGGGCTACCTTGACAAAACTAAGTAAATGTTTTGTTATGTGACATGTGTGAGTTGACTCGCGGGTTGGAACTCGGATCGTGGTTGAATTGGATCAATTTTTCACCTCCCTCGCTGCCCTATGCCAGCCGTACTTAATTTACAAACAATGTGCGAACGTCCGAAATGAAAATTGTCATATCTCGTTGTTATTAACCACTATTATCGTCAGTTCAACGTATGAACTAGTAACATAGATGAGGTTTCTATGTTATATATATCCACAATTTGACTAGTATCTGACATTTATATTAATAAATTACGTTGCAATCAGAATCATATTCAGGCTTGGTAACGAATTTTATTATTAGAGTTGATTTTTCGCACAATGTGAAACTGAAATCCAGTGTGTCGACCCATGTGAACCCCTCAACTTCAATATGTAATTAACGCCAATTCAGAGAGATTTAAATTTCAATTTATATTGTGCTGAAAGTTGAAATTACTTTATTCGAACGTGCCACAGCGTGTATATCATGTGTTTATAAAAATAGGAGTTATAAAAAAGAAATACTATACCTCAAGACAACAACAATACCGTCGAACACATTGAAGCCATTGCTTACATATCCAAACGGACCATCAGCTATAATCTTGAGTAACATTTCTGCAGCAAAAACAGCTGAAAATGCAATGTTGCTTATTTCAACCAGTACGGTTAACTCCTCAGGCTGAAAATATTATATTTATTATTCTGCAATTTTCCCTCATGAAAAAAGTATTAATAATATTTATATTTTGGAAAGTATTGAAAGAAGCTTACTTATTTCCGAAACAGATCTCAAAGAGTAATATTTGGCCAATTATTGGATGATCTGAATTTTCATTTTATTATAACTACAGGTTATTGTCTGACCAGTGAGTAAATTATTCATTGAAAAAATGCTTCTCATGTGATACATATCAACATGTTACACGTTGAATTAAATTCGCGGCGCCGCTTACTTCCTATGGCCTTATTTGCCTTGTTAGGAAAATTGATTAGCGACCCACGTGGAAGCGGTGCTGTGGCTTGAGCATATTGTTTGAGTGAGCAACGTTTTACACCTGCCCAGTAGTCTAGATAACTATCTCCGAAGAAGATAAGATCATGCACGCTTTGGACGTCACTCATCCGAACGAAACAAACATCTATGCTCCCAAACTTAAGCCTATTGCACAGAAATGAAGACAGAAGCTACTGCATGAATTGATACCTTTTTACAAGTACGTCCACACTATTCTTCACAATAGGCTGGGCCGATATCCCAGATAGCCAAATGTTCTCGTCGTGAAATCAGGTGGATATCACGGCGATGTCAAAAATCACGCGTGAAGTCAGAGCGGACAACGACTGCCGACTCACCATGAAGTCATGTGGAAATCACGCGTGAAAATTTACAGCTCAGTCATGACAAATACATATCACAAGAAACTTTACTGTGAAATCTTTGGCAGATAACGGTCATTTTTCATTTGCGTATGATTTTTTCTTTTCGCTTCACGCTTAGCGCGTTCGAATTCAGGATGATGTCATCTGGAATTCACATGTGAAAAATCACGCGTGACTCAGACGTGATAAATACATATCACATGAAAATTCACTGTGAAATCATTTGCAGATCACGAGTGATTTTTCACGTGCGTGATTTCATGAGCACATCACATCGAAATCATCCGTGAAATATCACGCGTGACTTTAACGTGATAATCAAGGTGGTTATCTGGGTTGTGAGTAATAGTGTGACCAGTATCTACAATCATAGCCCATTAATTCAAGAAATAATGAGGGTGTGGTAATTGGAAATGAGTAAAATTCATCGTACAGAACTTTTTGGACTACTGAGGGGAAAGCGTCTAACTGCCTTTGACTGTTATGGAAGACAACTGAAAATTATACTTTTTTTTGGTAACTTTGAATGTATTTTACATTTTTGGACATGTTGACTATTCAGAATTTTAAAGTGTTTCGGTTCGTCTCATATGGTTGCGTACTCTCTCTTTTCTATTGATTTGAATCTCTGACAAGACACTGTATTGGAGTTGGACCGTACACCTGGACTTAACACCAGACATGTAGAGAACCTGTGATAAAAGGTTATACATCAGACATAATACTACATATACTATCGCAATTAATGGACGTTGACCTCACACATGAATATATTTATTTTCATTTACTTATTCCAAAATTTTGATTCATTAACTCAAATATGAAACACATGCAATTGAAGTGAAAGTTAATACCCTCACTTCCGCTCTTAACTTTTTGGAGGAATTGAGAAAGTCACGGGCATAAAGAATAATTTAGTTTAGGCCCCCGTTTTTTAATGGATTTTGCAAGTTGAATAATGATTCATGAAAATGAATTAATCGAAATTCGCAGATTTCTCTGTTTTTATCTGCTTTTTTTCTAATGAAATTGTTTGAGAAACATTACATACAGGTAGCTGTGAAGTAAACGAATATTCAATATCATGCTTCTCAAAAATACTTTCAATATCAAATTCATTTTAAAGTAAGAAAAAAAATAGAACTGACACATGCGCATAATGCGGAAACATTTGAAGAAAAAAACTTTTTTCGAATACTTTAGGCCCAGCACATAAATCGTGCTTACACGAGGAACATGGTGTTACAAGAATTTATCATATAGTTTTTAAAAATGATCCTACTGTGAAAACTTTATAATTCGATTACCAGCAAAATGTTTCCGCCCCACACTCATCTGCTACAAAGCAGTTCACGACATTTGCATATTGAAAATCTTACAACATGCATTCAAGAACAGGAGACATGGCAAAGCTACCAAACGCGTCCTCGGGTACCAAGGTTTCTGCTGAATATGGTTACCATAATTAATAAACAGTCGCGGACAATTGTCGAGGGATGGTTCCGAAGGAATAACCCTCAAGCGAAGGCGTTACAACCCTTCCGAAAGCTGAATGGCACCTGGGCGAGGTATCTCAAACGGTGACCTGGGATACCGGGCAGCCTCTCAGAGTACCAGCCTTATCCTTGCACGCGGGTATCTACAAGGATGGACGAATTCTCTCCCTAGCTGCTCGTGGGAACAACAATTACAACACGAAACATGGTTGTAGTAAGTGCGGTTCAAAACAATCGAACGCGCAGGGCTCCCGAAAATGGGTCGGACAACAATGCCGACTACCCTAGAGTTGAGGGAGCCAATCAAGACGGCGTCAATGCGATGGACAATGCGTGTCCTCAGGGTGCACGAGACTTTTGCCGGATCATCGTATTGAGTTCGTCTCAGACTGTAACCTCCTATCTCTTTAAGGACTTATTCTGTTCGTTTCTTTTATTTTCTTGTAACGATTTGGCAGACTGATCTGCCAGACCCAAAGGAGCTGTGGATTCTCGTCTACAAGGATTCATGTTAGGATGCCGGCCATATTGGAAGTGACACTACAAGTTATAAAAAAACCTGGAACGACTTATCTACCGGGCGTAGAACATTTTTAGAAACTTCACGCTGAGAAATTTCTTCCTCAATTCCCAACATGACCAGGGAATCTGAATGGGCAGTGCCCTCTTCACGTCGGCTAATACCAATTGGTACTGAACCAAATCCTGCTCTGATCAGCCAGGGTAATTTCGAGCTTCAGGTGGTGATCAAATGGGTAAATTGGAGAGAAAGGACGAAGAAATAACAACACTGGATCAATTCTGGCGATAATGGAAGGAAGGAAGGATGAAAACCGAAATAACAGGGTACCGAACTTCACTTATTTATACGGCCCTGCAATGTAAACCCTGCACCCTGTGTTCACAGCGGCCTTACTATCAATAGGAGCGCTGGAATGAAGAAGTAGAAGGAACGCCGAAACCGAGTCTTGTACCGTCGCCGCTCAGCTCGTTCTTCAATGCCGACCGCAGCCATGTCAAATTCACTTTACATTTTCTCGTGTCAGTGAAGGTCAATTGTCGAGCATTTCTCCGCCGAATTAGTCAAGACGCACCACACGACTCCTTATCTCAAGGAAGCTCATCCGCATCGCTCCAGAAAACTAGGGGTAAGGCCATCTCATGTTTGATAAGTAAAAGAGACTACGCTCGACACGTGACCACAGTGGATCAATTTCATTAATTTCGACAATTTTCATTACTTTTGAGAAAATGGCGTCACACGTGGTCGAGGCGGAGTACCTTTTACTTGTCCTTCCTATTTATTTCATTAGTGACTTATTCTGATTTATTATAACTGATTATAATACTATTTTTTTGAAATGTCTGCCCCAATGGTGAATTCCTTTTGTACCCAGTGAAGTGAGCCCCCAGTCGAGTGTTGTGACATAAAGTATGGCCCCTGAACTATGACCGTGTTGAGCATTGCAGATAATTTTCATATGATCACGCAATGGAGTCCCAAGTTGAGTTGTGTGCCGAAACCAAATTTTCTTTAATCATGAGTGAGCCCCTTTTCATGTATTAACTTAGAATTGTGCAATTTTTCGGAAGTGAGCCCCCAGTCGAGTTTTTCTCCAAATGTACGTTAACAAATTTTGAATATATTACTTGCTAAATTTCAAATGTGCTATTGATTGAATTTTTAATATGTTGCATGCTAAATTTCAATTATGCTATTGATTGAATTTTGAATATGATACTTGCTGAATTTCAAATGTGCTATTGATTGGATTTTGAATAGGTTATTTAATGAAGTTCAAATGGGCTATTGGTTGAGTTTTAACATGTTATCTGCCGAATTTCGATCGCGCTATTGATCTTATTTTGAATGTGCTATTTACTGAATTTAGAGTGTACTAATGATCAAACTTGGAATGTGCTATTGACCTATGTCGAGGTCATTAACTTTTTTGAGATAATTAGGACACGTGATTTGTAATTAATAGAGTGAATTTAGGGTCAGTAGAGTTAGGCGAGCTGGGCGTAATTTCTTCAGTAACTGAAAATGTTAAGGTTTGAAATTTCATGAAGCGAATTATTAAAATCGTGTTTGAAATTCAGAGGTCTAGGTTATGTGATATTTTGTGATAATGTCGAGTTTAGCCAGAGATTTTAGTTTGGCTATCACTAATCGAATAGATTAGGCTATGACTAGTCATGGGTCATTACTAATTTAGTGAAGTTAGGTTATAGTCAGTTTTGAGGTTAGGTTCCGTCGATGGCTAGACTTCTGAAATCATCATGGTGAATAATTAATTTTCTTTAATTGAATTTTGATAAAGAATTTTTGGTTCTAATCGTCACGGAATATTTGTGAATAATTAGTTGTGGGTTAAATTGAAGCGATTAAATTGAATTTTTTTGAGAGTTTGCCTAGCTCGATTCTAGGTTAGAATTTAGAGTTTTTAAGTTTTGTTTGTAATTGCCTAGCATAAATTCCCGGGCAAGGAAGCCTGACTTTTTAAAGTTAGTTTGATTTTAGAGAATTAGATATAGTCTTAAGATTAATTTTTGTTATAAATGAGTCGAGATTAAAATAATTGAAGTCTTGGTTAATTTTAAGATTATAAATTATGGCAGTATGTCGAGACTTCAAATATGACCAATTGTTAAGCCAAGCTCCTCATCACACAAGATTTTTAATGAACACTCGCTGAACAGATTATACGTTTTATTTGTTATAAATGTCGATTTGTTGTTTTGCTGACTTTTGAACCCTCTTTATTTTCAAAACACGCCCAACTACCGAGTATGAGCTGACTGTGCAAGAGGCCGGTACACTGCGTTCTTTGAATTGATTTTAGTTTCTCGTTATTTTTTCGAGATTTCTGGATTTTGATTTGATTAATTTTGAGATTTCGATTTTGAGAATTTAAGTGGCCTCGAACAGGCCTGGCGCTTAACAAAATTAATGGAGATAGATAAATAAATAGGGTTGTTTTAGGAAGTACAGGATCTTAAAATTTATGAACGTTTCGGGTTTGTTTATGGTTTAACATGACTACCGGTTATAATATCTCAAAAAAATTCTCGTACGCCAAAGTATTAGTACTTCAAATCCTTTGGGGAAGGATTCCAAATTTTATATAAAAGATCAATAAATTCTTTCAAGAAAAATAAAAAGAATTGTGAAAGAAAGATCCCCTAACAGAATTTTGAATAACAGCAATTCTGAGGAAGTACCCAACTAACTCACAAAATTTTTTAGATTTCCGTACGCTCCCACTACTGTTGAGAGTTACAAAACCCTGAAAATGTTAAGAATGAAATCCTGTTGAGTATTATAAATATTTTTTCCTGCACAGAACCTTTGTAATTATTAAGTCTTGATTTCAAGTAAATTTTTCTTCTTGAATACTATTTAACCATCTGCTACCGCGTCATCGCTATTGTCCGCTAGAGTCACGCATAGATAACGTGTTTGTTTTCTAACCTTGATCAAGCTTGGGCAAAATGAGCGATGACAATAACATGTCTGATTCGTGGATTCACCCACTGAATCAAGAGGAGTTAATTTCGGAACTAATAAATAGAGATTTACCAGTTGATGGAATTGTTCCCATCTTACGCGAAAGACTTGTTAAATTTCAGCGCGCTTTTAGAGGGGAATTCGAGTGTGTCGATCCCGCTTCAGAGCTAGAGCCACGAGGTGGATTGTCATTAGATGATTCACAAGCAACTTGTTTATTAAACACCGAAAAGAGAAAAAAACTCCGAAAAAACACTTAGAGGATTCGAGTATCTGAAGATTCAAAGTAATTTTAGACGAGTCGGATCCACGGTTCAAGGTGAAAACGCGAATTCTCTAGAATCACGGGACACTAAGGTCGCGAATAAAACCGGTACAGAACTCAGTAGGAAAATAGGGACAACGATTGATCTTGAGGATAGTCCGGGAGATCGAATTCCTTGTTTAGATTCTCGAGGAGGTGCCATTAGCAAATTAACTAAACAATCTCAAAAACCAGACTCGAGATCTAAAGTCCCTTCAAGACCAAGGTACGCTACGGAAAAAGCTGAGGAGCCGAATCACCACATCTTTGATCTTCGTGATAACGAGGTTATGATGGGAGAGAGACTGGGCGTCAGTTTCGCACCGATCTCTTGTCGAGACACTTACGTACGCATGATTATCCAGAACATGCCAAGAATAGGTATGATGACTATCACCCCTCCTCTTACGATCCTTATTATCGAGGTAGTCACATTCAGCATCGTAGAAGTCACCACTCGAGTAGGTTTGATTTTGACTTCGAGTGACGAAGGTATCCTGAAAATAGTCGCTGGTGTAGATTTATGATTATGCTGAGAATGAACCATCGAGGAGAGGAGATATAGGTCACCATAGGAATAATAATCGATTTTTCGGTGATAATTTGTGACATGGAGTTGACGCTCCTTTAAGTTATAGAGAGTCAAGCCCCGCTTTCAGAAATTCTGATTTCGAATTTCCAGCACGTGGACAGAGGACCCTAATCCATAGTACTGCTATTGGACCAAATCGTCCTCATGTGACGTTTGATCCCTCTATAGGCTATCCCATTGATAATTCAAGTTTTAGACAAAATCCCCGTAATTCTCAAGCCTATTCTAGATGCAATCTCATTCCTGCTAGTCCAGCAGCTACATACGACATCACGATGAAGTGGAATTTGAAATTCGCAGGTGCGAGAGAAGAAGATGCCGAAAACTATCTCAATCGCCTCATCGAGGGTAGGTCGATCTGTCCAGTAAACGACACTGTACTATTAGGGCTACTACTTTTATTTTCGTCAGGTATTGCGTTGAAGTGGTATAGAAGCACGTAGTCAAATTGGCATACTTTTGACCAATTTGCGTCTACTTTCCGCTCAAGGTTTGCTGACTCTGATTTTCAATTCGAGTTGCGACAAGAAGTCCACCGTAGGATTCAAGGTGAGCGAGAATCGGAAGCCGATTATCTCACCTGTATGCTAGCAGTGTATGATAGATTAGATCCTTCTTTTACCGAATCAGAAGAGACTAGTTTTGTACACCGCAACCTTTTGTCACACCCCCCCAATTGACAATTCCACGTCACCAAATACATAGTTTTGCTCATTTAGAAAAGTTGGCTGTCGCATCCGAAAAAAGTTATAAGGTAGCTAGATCCTTCAAGCCTCCCCCAACTCCTGATCGATCTCTTCTACCTGATCCAGCCTATCGTGAAAGTAGAGGCAAGAATCAAGATAAGCGGAGAGAAAGGGTGAATATATCAGAAGAGCAACCCGGAACTAGCGTTAACTGGGAAGAGGTGATTGAGAACTTTTTTTTATCGAAAGATCTAGTCCCCAAAGTCACCCTAAAAACCTAAGATAAAACTAAGACCCCCTCCCCCATGTAGAGATATGACCAATAGAGACCACGGACCCAGTACATAAAATCGCGAAAATGTTTCAAACCCTTTTCCACCCCTCAATTCTCCTGAAAATAATCCCAGTCAAGAAAATAGCCCTCCAATACTATCTTGTTGGAACTGTAAGAAAACGGGACATCGTTTTTCAGATTGTCTAGAACCAAGAAAAATGTTCTGTTATCGTTGCGGTAAAAAGGATGTCACGCGCCCCTCTTGCCCAAATTGTGCAGGAAACTTGACAGGGAGACGTTAATTGGGCCTGAAATGCCTACCAGATTACCCATTAGTTCTAAAAATTAATTTTTCTGTCCGCTGATACCGACCAGTTTAACGAGGGCGACGTAGCAGACCTATCTGACATTCACGAGTTTGAAAATTACAGTCTCAACATAGATCCCATCCAAACAAATAGCAAATTCCTCCAGCTTCAAATTCATGGATCCTATTTGAGTTTGGAATATCCCACTGGTCTGAACCCCTGATTTATCCCGAACCCCTAATGTTTGTGACCCTAAGGATTATGGGCATCCCAGTTAAAGCTTTAGTGGATAACGGCGTTTTGCGTTCGTTTAAAGGTCCTCAGGGCATGAAGGTTGTTGAGAATTTGAGTTTAAGGATCGAAAAACGTCACGGATTATTACAAATAGCGACTAGTCAAGTCGAGTTGGTATCGCAAGAAGTTATCACCCTAGTAGGGTTGAAAAATAAAGCCCGGAAAATGCGGATACGCATATTATCATTCCTTCCAGTTGCATTTACCATAGGTTTAGACTTCCTAAAAATGTTCCGTATTCAAGTAGACTTCGAAGATAGAACTTGGTGGTACAAAGAGGACCCATTTAGAATGTTCATCTTTGGAGCAGAAGAATGGTCAGGAGATAAATCTTGTGGTGAACATACCATCAGCGAAGTCGATGCCATGTTGGCTGACGGTATCATAGAACCCTCCAAAAGCGGTAAGCCATCCCTTGTCGTAATGGTGAAGAAACCTGATAAAAGTTATATGTTCTGTCTGGATTTCCGAAAACTCAATGAGGTGGCAAAAAAAGACGCTTATCCCTTACCCCAAATAAACAGCATCGTAGATAACTTACGTCGAGCGAAATATATTTCTACCGCCGATCTCCATAAAGGTTTCCTTAAAATCCCCTTAGAGTACAATAGTCGAGAAAAGACTGCTTTAACAGTGCCAGCACGTGGTTTATTTCAATTTAAGAGAATGCCTTTTGGGCTTACCAACGCGCCAGCTACTTTTTAGTGATTATTAGATCAACTTATTAGTCCAGACATGGAACCTTACGCTCTCGTACACTTGGACGATGTAATAATTGTTACTGAAACGTTCGAGGAACATTGAAAATGGCTTTTGAACGTCCTTGAGGAAATGAAAGACGTCGGTCTCAAGACTAATCCAGCAAAATGTCAGTTTTGTTGTTCTCAGGTGCGATACCTCGGTTTCTTAGTGAACGAATATGGTCTGCAAGTAGATCCAGAAAAAGTTGCCCCTATTCTCAAATATCCTATTCCTAAAAACATCAAAGAGTTGAGAATGTTTCTCGGTATGTCCTCATGGTATAGAAAGTTTATCCCTAATTACGCGACAGTAGCGGCTCCGTTGAATTTGCTTCTGAAAAAGAAACAACGTTGGAGATGGTCAGGTCATAAGGTCATAAGCCTTCGAACAAATTAGAGCTTGTCTAGCTCACGCCCCTGTATTGTCATGTCCAGACTTTAACGTTTCCCTCGAGCTTCAGACGGATGCAAGCAACACAGGCCTAGATGCTGTCTTGACTCAATCTATCGGCGGTGTTGAGAACGTAGTTTCGTTTGCTAGTATGTCCCTCTCAGATGCTGAAAGAAATTATTCCACCACCGAAAAAGAATGTCTCGTCGTAATCTGGGCCATTCAGAAGTTTCGAGCCTATCTGCAAGGTTATCATTTTATGGTGATAACTGACCACAGTAGCCAAAAATGGTTACATAACCTCAAAACCCCCTCAGGTAGGTTGACAAGGTGGGCTTTATCACTTTTAGAGTATGATTATTCCATCGTCCATCGTAAAGGTAGTTCTCGTCACGTACCTGACGGTTTGTTGAGAATGTAGGAAGACCCTGTTGAGAAAATCAATCTTGTTAGAGACTCTACCCCATCCTGGTATTTTAGGCGATTTCTGGCTGTCTCAAAATACCCCGAAAAATTCCTCACTTGGAAAATTGAGGATAATAAATTATATCATCATAGACCAGACCCAGTAATCTCGACTCTCGTACGCGACCTAAATGAGTGGAAAATAGTTCTTAGCGAAGAAGAATGAGGAATAATTTTCGAGGAAGCTCATAATGACCCCCAATCCGGACACCTAGGTACGCAAACAACTTATTTGCGAGTCGGAACCGATTATCTTTGGCCGGGGTGTTATTGAGACGTAGCTAGTTTTGTTATGCTAGGGTCATCAAGAACCTCGATGACGATTTACGAAAACAATTTCGGTATTCTAACTTACGCCGTCGTCAATTTAAATTTTCTTTCGGCGACGTTGTGTTATCGCGTTGCAGAAAGCTTTCTAATACAATCAAGCAAGAAGTAGCTAAATAAAATCCAAAATTACCAGGGCCATTTAAAGTAACTAAGGTTCTGTCCCCCCTTGTATATGAAATTAGCGACTTGGCTGATAATTTAATTGGAAAATCCACATACAAGATCTTAAACCCTTGATAACGACTGTTTATGAATCTGATTCTGATCCTTAGGTTAAGACCCAACGTCGAGACTTATGTAGAATCTGCCCATGTCCACGTTGAGAACCCCTCTAAAGAAACCTCATCATGGATCTCAAAGATCAAATGATCGCCATCCAACAGGCGAGGAACGCTCTGTTACGAGGTGAAGTAGCGAATCTGAGGGTTCAAATAGAGAGAAGGCGAATGTATGACGCGAGAGTAAGCGACCTAGGTGGACCCCCAACCCCATAAACCCTTGCAAGGCAACGGGTCAACCCAGGTTGGTTTCACATCCGCCCCTGTCGTCGAGTAATCCGAGATCTGTTGAGAAGGCACCCAGGGATAATGGAGCACCTCTTGGGTGCCTAGAGAGCCGAAGAAGAGGAAGATGATAGAATAGCAATAGAACACGAGGTCCGAAGGAAGAGCGACGCCGATTTAAGGGAGAGGTTAGGGCTGAGACCAGCAATTGAGGTCGAGGACGTCACCTCCGACGAGAGTCTTCTGGCGTACTTCCTAGTGATGAGTGTGCTATTGTATGGAGTAGAGGTATGGGGGTGGAAGGAAAGCGAAGAGGTAAATGGAACGCAGGAGAGGTATGTAGAGTGGACAATGGGGTTGGTAACGAACACGCACAAGTATATTGTCAGGAGGGAGACGGGGAGAACGAGTATAGGGATTCTAGCAGGGAGCAGGGCGTATAAATATGAGGAGAAATTTTTGGAAGAGGGGGGAAGTAGGCTGTTTAGGGAGTGTTGGTGGGAGAAGGAGAACAGGAGAGGGGGTGGGAAGATGGAGGCGGAGAGGGAAAGGTATTTTAGAATGAATGGACTGCATATGGATGAAGTGAGAATGATGCACGAGGAAGGAAGGTAGGTTTATGACTTGGTTAAGCACAACGGCATGGAGAGAGAGAGAGAAAACAGAAGGGGAAGAGAGAATAAGAGAGTCAAGGTGTAACGGGAACTATGTGTGGATTATGCCAGGGGCAAGAGCGCAATATTTATGTGAGAGAGGAGAGAAAGGAAGTCAGAAGCTTATAGCGAGGTTGAGGTGTGGGTGCATGGAGGGTTGCAATAGGTTCTGGCTCTCTCGAGAGAGCAAGATGTGTGAACTGTGTGGAAAGGAGGAGGCAAGACTGGAGCACTGGTTGGAGGAGTGCGTGGAGGTGGAAAGACGTGAGATAAGCATGGAGGTATTGCTGCATGAAAAAGGGGAAAAAGGGCAGTAGCATGGGTGAAGGGAGTGTCGGGTAAGCTGGAGATGAAGAGAAGGAAGGAGGAACAGGAATTGTTACGGGAAGATTGTAAATAGGAGAGAAAGTAGATATAAGGAAGATGTGAATATTGTAAATAGTAGATAAGTAGTAGGTATTAGAGCGAAAACAGAGGATGGCAAGCGAGGCAATGCGAAAAAGTAGGGACATGCGAGCGAGGCGAAGCGAGGAAGGCAAGGCAATAAGAGCGTGCGGCGTAGAGATGGGGAATGGATGGATGTTAGTTTTTAGGGGTTAGTTTTAAGAAAATTCTGTACAAATAGAAGTGTAAGCAAGTCAATTTTTTAAGGCCAGCAGGCTGAAAAAGAAACGTTTATCTATCTGCAACACTGGATCAATTCTGGCGATAATGGAAGGAAGAAAGGACGAAAACCGAAAATAACAGGGTGCCGAGCTCCACCCATTAATACGACACTGGAATGTAAACCCAGCACCCCGTCCCTACAGCGGCCTTACCACTAATTCGAACGCCGGAAAGAGGGGGGAGGAGGAACGCCGACCCCAAGTCTTTACCGTCGGCACTACGCTCGTTCTTCCCTGCCGACCGCAGGCATGTCAGGTTCACTTCACATTTTCTCTTATCAGTGAAATTCAATTGTCGAGCCTTTCTCCACCGAATTAGTCGAGACGCATCCCACGACTCCTCATCTCAAGGAAGCTCATCCGCATCGCCCCAAAAAAACTGCGGGTGAGGCCAACTCATGTTTGACAAGTAAAAGAGACTACGCTTGACACGTGGTCACAGTGGATCAGTTTCATTAATTTCGACCATTTTCATTACTTTTATGAAAATGGCGTTACGCGTGGTCTACGCGGAGTACCTTTTACTGGGCCTTCCTATTCATTTCATTGGTGACTTCTTGTGTTTTATTATAAGTGATTTTAATACTATTTTTTTGAAATGTCTCCCCCAATGGTGAATTCCTTTTGTCACGTAAAGTATGGCCCCTGAACTATGACCCCGTTGAGCATTTCGGATAATTTTCAGATGATCACGTAATGGAGTCTCAAGTTGAGTTGTGTCCCGACACCCAATTTTTTTTAATCATGAGTGAGCCCCTTTTCATGTGTTAACTTAGAATTGTACAATTTCTTGGTACTGAGCCCCCAGTCGAGTTTTGCTCCAAATGTACGTTAACGACATGAAGATGTGTCCAAATGTTACAGTGTCAAAGACTCGTGAACTGAATTCCACACGTTTATCATTCTTGTACGGTCTGGGGACGAAGAGGGAAGCAAGATTTTTGCTTCGCTAAAGGATAATGTGATGGCCCACCAATATTTTTATATTAACATCCTGATAATGCCAAAACAGTATGCAAGTCGTTTCATTTTTGTTTTTTTTATATTTTTTAACATCTACTGCATCAGTTTTTAGACAAATTTTTCATAATTTTAAACAAAAAGTCGGATAAAATGACTTGCTCCAGGACCTTACTTTACTCCGAAATTTTGTCTTTATATTGACATGATTCATTAAGATGGCGATACATATTTATACGACTGAGGAGGCCCTTCGTCGAAGGGCTAAACGTTGAGGTTTCTAATAAAAATTTTTGGACCAGTATACCAACAATATTAACGTCTTCTAATTAAGTAGTCGGATTATGTATCACCTATTGGACCTGCCGTCGACGACAAGAAACTTTGGAAGTCAATCTATGAGACAGGGTACCAGTTGTGAAGACAATTGATAGTACCTTCATGTCTGTCCCATTCACCCAAGGCACTAACATCTCTTAACGCGTGTAGTTCGATGTTTTGCGGATAGAAAGGAAGTACTGATTAGTCAAACTGAATAATTCAGCGAGCACGAATGGGATAATCATCTTGGACACCATAAACATCCAGAGACGGCTGTTAGCAATTCCAGGGCGGGCTTGTTACGGTAGACCCCATGAAGCCGGGCAACTAAAAGTCGTTATTGCTAGGCTCCATGATATCTGTGTACGAGATCAGTTGAGAAGTATGGTGCCCGAGGTGGATGCCCCATTCTTCTTCCACACTAACATATTATAGTCATCACACACTGGCCAGGGAGAGAGTTGCGCTATAAGATTGTCGCCGTGAACTATGCAACACCTAATCAGACTCTCCGCGCGGACAGAGGAGTGTAATGAGACGGGCGGAGGCGGATAATGATTACTCCTCCTCTGCCAAAGACTTCTAATTTTTCCTGCGGTGCTGATACTTGCACATTGACCAAAGCCACAAATTACTGAAACTTCAGGCAGCACCTGAAGCGAATGAACGATATATATATATATATATATATATATATATATATATATTTATTCTTTATTTATTTAATTTATAAATTAATAATTTATATATATATTTTTTTTTTTATATAATTAAAAAAAAAAGTTAAACAACCACCGCAGGGTACCACTAAGAGCAATTAACATCTGAAAAGAAAATGTCAATAGCCCCCAGTAGAACCGCGGCAAAATACAACTATGGCCACGCCTCACATCCGTGAAATGTTTGGTCACAGGGCACGACGAATTCACAACGAATCGAAGTCTTGGAGAACAAAGTCAGGCCTCGAGTGCGCAACGGAGAGTGCTGCACGAAAATCGTAGTTCCAGAAAATCTGGCACTTCTCGTTTCGGACAATTGACTCTATATCCCTTGGAGCGTTCGGCAGGGCAGGATCGCGACCAACACCGTGGGAGCGACAAAGGTGGTAATAAAGTACTTTTAGGGCCGCATTATGTCTATAGATATACGTTGTTCCTGCGTGGGTCGGACACCCCGATAGTATGTGTTCTAGGTACTCAGCGTGTGCATCACACGCTCTGCACCTATCACTGGGAACTTCTTGACATAAAATGCGGGTGCAGTATGCTAAGGTGGAGATCACACCGTCATGGCATGCGAAAATAAAGCCCTCTGTACATGAATTGAGCCCTGATGATTTGAGGAAAGCAAAAGTTTGCTCCTTTGACAACGACTGTTTTTCTACTTTTCTGTGAAAGTTTCCGTGCATATGCTTGTCGAGTAGCTCTTAGTAAAATTTTCTAACCATTGCTTTCTGTACTTCGGCTTTTAGACGTGAAGCATCTAGATGGAGTCATGCCCTTTCCTCACTTCTGATGTTGAAATTCAGACCAAGGGCCTCGGCAGCTGGCTACGCGGCTTTGTGAAGGAACGCTACTTTGCAAATCATCTCGTGGTTTCTGATCATCTTCAGGAGAGGATCTCTGCTATTCGCAACGATGTAAGCTGTACTTAAAACAATTCGGTTATGAAGACACTGGAGATTCATAAGTCCGCGTCCGCCTTGACGGCGTGAAATGTATAATCGCGGAACTGACGAATTGATATGCAAGCTTTTATGCATATGCATGATCCTACGCGTGGTGACATCAAGGGCCTTAAGCTCGTTCTTTTTTCATTGAACCACCCCAAACGAGTAGAGTAGAACCGGGACGGCAAGCATGTTAGTCTAATAACACTTATATCCACAAGCTCAGGGTCTTCGGGAACGCCAGTAAACTTTCCCGTCTTCAAATGAATTTGGCACACTTGTCCAAACCAAAGTCCATCCCAATCTCTCCTGTGTAGTTCTTGACGATATTTATAGCAGTTTGAAGTTTGCTTTGACCAGCGGCATAAATCTTCAGGTCATCCATATAAAATACATGAGTGACCTTATGCTCACGCTGATTAGTGTCGCCACAGAGCTATCCAGGAGAATTTCATAGTGCGAGAGATAGAGGCAGAAGTGTGATGCAAAAAGAAAAGGGCTCATACAATCCCCTTTGAAAGACGCCCCTCTGGAAGGTGACGTTGTTCGTCGTCAGACGATAATTCCTAGATGAGATGCTAAATCTAGTTTTCCAAAGAGGCATCAATCTCGCTGTGCATCTCACTATGTGTGGATGTACCTTCAAGATTTCCAACAGACAGACGATAAGTCTATGAGAGGTTGGATCGAAAGCTTTCCAATAGTCAATCCAGGCCATTGACAGGACGCGCTGATGGACTGCAGCGTCTTTACAGACACACCTCTCAATCAGCAGGTTCTCTCGACAGCCTGCTACACCTTTTTTCGCGCTACGTTGTTCGTACATCTCTCGCCATACAGGCTCAATTCGTCGAGCAATCCTGTTGTTTAGGACAGCTGCAAAGATCTTATACAGTGTGTTCAAACAAGTTATTGCCCTGTAATTCTCTGGTTTGGACAAGTGCCCTTTTTTCGGTAGGATAATAGTGCGTCCCAACACCAGCCACTGCGGAATGGGCGTCTCCGACTTTAAATATGAGGTGAATATGCGGCCTAAATGTTGGTGTATAAAGAAAACTTCTTCCGCCAAGAGTTCGTGATACAATCTGGTCCAGCACCGGAAAAGTTCTTTGTGCCTCTAAGTGCTTTTTTCACCTCTTCGGCAGTGACTGATGGGCACTCCTCTTCAGATTTGATGAGGCTGTCACAAAACTCCTTGAAGCGGATGATATTGTCAGTATCTTCTTTCAACTCTAGCGTTTTCGGGATCTTGTACACCTCTCTCCAAAAAGTCTCTACCTCCTTGGGCTTGGGTGGATTTTTTACAAAAACAGGGGGATCACTGAAGAGGCGTGATGGGTCAGCAAGAAACTGTTGATTCTTCCTGTTCAATCTCTCCCTCTTCTGCATCCTCCTCCTTGCGTTAGATAACAGCCTTACTTTGTCAACAATATGCTGTTTGATTGTCAGCAGCTTTAACTTGTTCCGTGTGTGATTCAAGGTCCTTAGTATTTGGGCGAACTTTCGAACCCTTTCCGTGAACGGTCTACCAGATGTTATGTAGTCAATCACACATCGAACACGGGACGCATTCTGTCTTGCCCATCCAATTTTCTTGTTCAGTTGATGCAAGCGTCTTCTGGTCTGCTGATTCATCGTCGGTTTCAGCCTTCGATTTCACTCAGCCAAAGCTCTCGCAGCACCATAAACTGAGCAACTGATGGTCCAGAGGTCGGACACTTGCAAGATATCTCCGCGAAGGGAGGCATCCATTTCAGCCAGATCTTAAGGCTTAAGAGGAACCTGCATGCCGATGTTCCTCCTGGTACTGAAATTGCGATCATCTTCCAGAAGGTGCCTGCTTTCTGCGGTTGGTCTTAATGTCGTTTCATCTTCGTCTGCAGATTGTTCAAGCAGCGGTTGAGGAAGCGCTCCGCGTACATATCCATTTTTCCGGTAGTAGTCGGCTTGATTTCGCAAAGACTGATGCGAAACGTATTGAAGCTCTGGGTGTTTCTGGCATCACAGAGTATGCATACGCGCCATAAAGCCTCCGCGAACAGGGATAATACTGGTATCGTAGCAGTCTATCGTAACGTCATTCTCAAGTTGATCCGTCCACTGAATGTGGGCGTTTCGCCGGTTCGGCGTCGTGTTTCCATCTAAATTATTGTCAGCACCCCGAGCTCTAGGATGATCGGCATTCTTTGCCGATCCATTGTCGGGTGCTCTGCGCGCTCGATCGTTTTGAGCCGCATCTACAACATTTTAGTGGTTTGTTGGTTTCATTGTTGTTCCCACGAGCAACTACGGAAAGGGTTTGTCAATCCTTGTAGAGCCCCGCGTGCAAGGATAAGGCTGATACTCTGAGACGTCGCCCGGTATTCCAGACTCACCGTTAAAGACACCTCACCCAGGTGCCATGCAGCTTTTGGCACGGTTCTCACACATTCGCTTAGGGGTTATTCCTTCGGGACCATCCCTGAACAATTGTCCGCGACTGCTTATTAATTATTGTAACCATATTCAGCAGAAACCCTTAGCACAGGGACCCTCTATCCGCAACCCGAGGACGCGTTCGGTGGCTTCGTCATAGGCCCTTCGGTTTTATTCTAAGGGAATCGAAACCGAAACCAAATAATAATATATAATAATAATAATAATCTGGATGTGGCGACCCCATCGGCCGAGATCTCCGGCTCTTGCAGTCAGCCCCGTTGCTCTGGGCTAACTCCACAATGCAACGAATTATGCGGTTACGACACAAGTATCGCGCAGTGCCACCCACAATAGGCCTTTCTCGGATGTAGGCCATGGTTCAGTTGGGAGTGGCAATAGGAACGAACCGAGGCGACGACCAGGCAATGACCCCGGACAAACGCGAGAACATCGATTTAAATGGTTGGACCGACTCAGGAGGGACCTTCTCACCTGTTGGCAAAGAAGCTCAGCGGCGCGGAGGGGATTCATGAAGAGGTTACATGACCGTTGGGGCAATATGCACCCGGAATATGCTCATAAAACGCCTCAGTATTTAAGAGATAAAGTATCCTTCTTGCGAAAAAACGGATATGAAGTTCTTTATCAACAGGAAGAGCAGCAACATCCTCCGCCAAAAAGTCTTCCTCAGAATGGAGAAATTAGCTGAAGCTAATACTGTTCTCCGCGATTTGCTCCCCATCTTAATCTCTGGAATCTGAACT
This sequence comes from Andricus quercusramuli, assembly GCA_932178445.1. Lineage (NCBI taxonomy): Eukaryota > Metazoa > Arthropoda > Insecta > Hymenoptera > Cynipidae > Andricus > Andricus quercusramuli. The sequence goes on from CAKNXH010049021.1 coordinate 26,377, forward strand.
GTGTAGTTTACGAGAAGGCGGTCTCCCTGCTTAGCGACGATAGAAGTAACGATACTTCGGTGCGTCTGAGTAAGACAGGCGAGCGTATTGCACAGCTTCAGTTCATAATTGAAACGGCGAGACGGCATGCATCAAATGTTCAGTGCGTGATTAGCTACATAACATCAAATAAAAAGTTCACTCCAAAAGTTAGGGCACTTGCTCGAAACTTGAGGAAAGCAAATCACACGCTGAACAAGTGTAAGCAGTTGACCATCAAACAGCACTGGACGCAATAAGTAAGATCTCTTTCAACAGCGAAACAGCGCCTTGAACGGCGAGTTAAGTGGATTCAGGAAAATTCCACCTTTTCTACTAATCCTTCCCGTCTGTTCAATAAAGCGTCATGTGTAGTTAAAAATCCGCCTAGTCAAGGAGAGATTCAAGTCTTCTGGGAGCAAGTATATGGAGATACTTATCAGCTAAATGAAGACGCTTCTGATATATCACTTTTTCGTAACTTTTGCCAAAGGCAAAGGTTACAAGGTCCAGGGGAGGAGTGTCCACTAATTACTGCTGAAGAAGTGAAGAAAGCTGTCGCTAGAACTAAGAACTTTTCGGCGCCAGGGCCAGATAAAATCAACAACTTTTGGTGGAAGAAGTTTACTTCTACGCACCAACATCTAGCTCGTATATTTACTACTTTCTTGAACGGAGAACATCCCGTCCCGCAGTGGCTAGTGGAAGAACGCACGGTACTGATCCCTAAGGCCGGAGATTTGTCAAGTCCAAAGAACTACAGGCTCATAGCTTGTTCAAACACGAGCTACAAGCTATTCACTGGCATCCTCGAAGAGAGGATATTGACATCTATCGACCCGGTATGGAGTGTAATAGTCGAACAACGTGGATGCAAGAGAGGGCTGGCAGGTTGCAGGGAAAACCTGTTAATAGACAGGTATATTACCCAGGACTCGATCGGGTATCGACGCAATCTGTCCATGGCTTGGATTGATTACCGTAAGGCATTCGATAACGCGAACCATGAGCTACTTATTAGGCTGCTTGAGTGCATGGAGGTGCATCGAAAAATAGTGAGATGCATAAAAGAGCTTATGCTCTTGTGGCGGGCAAGATTTGTCATAACATCTGACAAAAGACAAGTGACTACAAGCTTTGTCACTTATAAGAGGGGGGTCTTTCAAGGAGACTCTCTAGGTCCGATACTTTTCTGCATCTCCCTCTTGCCTCTTTCTATTGTGCTTCGAGGCAAAAGCTCTGGATACCTTTGTGGCCCGCCGAACAGAAGAGAATATAAGGTCAACCACCTTTTATACATGGACGACCTTAAACTCTTTGCTTCCTCAAAAAAGGACCTTAACATCATTGTAGATGCGGTAAATAGGTATTCTAAAGCGATTGGCATGAGCTTCGGACTGGACAAGTGTGGCTGCGTTCACCTACACCAAGGAAGACTAGAAACTACATCATCCAATGACGATCAGGATGTTCAACTCATAGGCGGAAATACCATTCAACATCTTGGTATTGGAGAAACATATACATATCTTGGAATACCGCAAGCGGAAACCCAAAATGTGCATAACTTGAAAACGGCCCTTGGAAAAAGGTATCGCCAAATTCTCAGAAAAATTTGGGCTTCCGAATTATCTGGAAACAATAAGATCCAGGCGACCAATATGCTGGCCGTTCCTATACTGCTCTACACGTTTGGTGCAGTAAAATGGAACGTTGATGAGTAAAACAACTTGATCGAAGCACACGGAAGATGATGACAATACAACGAAGTCCTCATCCTAGATCTTCCGTACCTCGAATATATCTCCCTCGCGATAAAGGGGGTAGAGGATTGCTAAGCTTAGAGTGTCTTTTTAATCAATAATATCGGTTGGTGGTAACCAAACCAAACTCCGTTCTTAGACTGTTGTCAATCAAATCCAAGTGATCAAATTTTTTGGTCTTTACAGTCTTATAAAAAAAAAAAACAACACATTGCTATTCTGGTGTCAAAATTTTTAATACGATCGACGTTTCGGCTCGACTTTGAGCCATTTTCAAGATCTAAACAAAATAATTTTAAAAAAGTTTTTAATAAAATGAACATAAGTTAATTAAGTCGAAACAACAATTTGAAAAAATATATGGTAAAATCTAAAAACAATTACCTGAAGTCGATAAAAATTGTCAGAAAACATTAATAAAAACTGACGTCACATCAATAATACTGTAGTCAAATTAATAAACAAATTAGTTTGAAATCAAAAGATCTTTAATACTCTGGCGAGATATTAAAGATCCATAAAATATGTTCTACATTTTTAGCGATAAGTCAAAGCAACATCTAACACCGATGACATGAAGATACATTGAACGAAACAGACGGGTGTTTACATTA
>CAKNXH010049023.1:0-10000 GCA_932178445.1 Andricus quercusramuli
TTCAAAAAAATGTGCCGAAGTGAATTACATGGCGCGAAATGTGCCCCAAAAACCGTGACCATTATCTTATTGGTCGATTTTCATGTAATATTAAGAATATGACCCACCCGGAAAGTTGATATAATTGATTATCTCAAACATTCGAAATATAATTAAAAAAAAAAAAATTAAAAAACGCGTGAGGACGTGGCATAAATGGCGAAATGTGCCCTGAAAACCGTCGCAATGCACTTATTGGTCGATTTTCATGTAATACCTAAAATATGCCCCATCTGGAAAGTTGATGCTATTGTATATATCGACCATGCGTAACAAAATTTAAAAAAAAAATTAAAAAGCGCGTGCGGACGTGGGTTAAATGGGGCGAAATGTGCCCCGAAAACCGTCGCAATTCACTTATTGGCCGATTTTCATGTAATGGTTAGACTGTGCCCCTTCCAGAAAGCTGATATTATTGAATATATCGACCATTCAAAATAAAATAAAAAAAATAATTTTCAAAAACATGTGCCGACGCGGGTTAAATGGGGCGAAGTGTGCCCCGAAAACCGTGGCCTTTCACTTATTGGTCGATTTTCATCTAATATTAAGAATATGCCCCATCTGCAAAGTTGATATTATTGTATATATCGACCATTCGAAATGAAATTTTTTTTAAATTTTCAAAAAAAATGTGCGGAAGTGAGTTACTTGGGGCGAAATGTTCCCGAAAATCGTGGCAATTTATGCATTGGCCGATTTTCATCTAATATTAAGAATATGCCCTATCTGCAAAGTTGATATTATTGAATATATCGACCATTCGAAATGAAATTTAAAAAAATTCCAACAACGCGTGTGGACGTGGGTTAAATGGGGCGAAATGTTCCCCGAAAACAGTGGCAATTTACTTATTGGCCGATTTTCATCTAATATTAAAAATATGCCCCATCCGGAAAGTTGATATTATTGAATATATCTACCATTCATTATAAAATTTCAAAAATAAATTTGAAATGCGCTTGCGGAGGTGTGTTAAATGGGGCGAAATGTGCCCTGAAAACCGTGAATATTCACTTATTGGTCGATTTTCATCTAATATTGAAAATATGCCCCAACTGCAAAGTTGCTATTATTGAATATATCGACCATTCGGAATAAAATAACAATAAAAAATTTCAAAAACGCGTGTGGACGTCGCTTAAATGGGGTGAAATGTGCCCTGAAAACCGTGGCAATTCACCTATTGGTCGATTTTCATGTAATATTAAGAATATGTCCCGTCTATAAAGATGATATTATTGAATATATCGACCATTCGAAATAAAAAAACAAAGAAAATTTTCAAAACCGCTTGCGGACGTGGGTTATATGGGGCGAAATGTGCCCCGAAAACCGTAGCAATTCACTTATTGGTGGATTTTCATGTAATATTCAGAATATGCACCATCTGGAAACTTGACATTATTTAATATATGGACAATTCGAAATAAAATTTTTAACAAATTTTTAGAAGCGCGTGCGGACGTGGGTTGAATTAGGCGAAATGTGCCACGAAAACCGTGGCCATTTAATTATTGATCGATTTTCATGTAATATTAAGAATATGCCCCATCTGTAAAGTTAATATTATTGAATATATCGACCATTCAAAATAGAATAAAAATTTCTAAAACTCTTGCGGACGTGGGTTAAATGGTGCGAAATGTGCCCCGAAAACCATGGCAGTTCACTTATTGGTCGATTTTCATGTAATATTAAGAATATGTCCCATCTGCAAAGTTGATATTATTGAATATATCGACCATCCGAAATAAAATTCAAAAAAATTTCAAAAACGTCTGCGGACGTGGGATAAATGGCGCGAAATGTGCCCCGAAAACCGTGACCATTATCTTATTGGTCGATTTTCATGTAATATTAAGAATATGTCCCATCCGAAAGTTGATATTATTGATTATATCGACCATTCGAAATAAAATAAACAAAGAAAATGTTCAAAAACGCGTGAGGATGTGGGTTAATTGGGGCGAAATGTGCCCCGGAATCCGTGGCAATTCACTTATTGGCCGATTTTCATGTAATATTCAGAATAAGCCCCATCCGAAAAGTTGATATTATTGAATATCTCGACCATTCGAAATATAATTGAAAAAAAATTTCAAAAACGCGTGAGGACGTGGCGTAAATGGCGAAATGTGCCCTGAAAACCGTGACAATTCACTTATTGGTCGATTTTCATCTAATATTGAAAATATGCCCCAACTGCAAAGTTGATATTATTGAATATATAGACCATTCGGAATAAAATAACAATAAAAAATTCCAAAAACGCGTCAGGACGTGGCTTAAATGGGGCGAAATGTGCCCTGAAATCCGTGACAATTCACTTATTGGTCGATTTTCATCTAATATTAAGAATATGCCCCATCTGTAAAGTTGATATTATTTAATATATCGACCATTCGAAATGAAATTTCAAACAAATTTTCCGAAACGCGTGCGGACGTGGGTTGAATGGGTCTAAATTTGCCCCGAAAAACGTGGCAATTCACTTATTGGCCGATTTTCATGTAATATTCAGAATATGCACTATCTGGAAACATTATTTAATATATCGACCATTCGAAATAAAATTTTTGTAAAATGTCCAAAGACGTGTGCGGATGTGAGTTACATGGGGCGAAATGTGCCCCGAAAACCGTGGCAATTCACTTATTGGTCCATTTACATCTAATATTAAAAATATGCCCCATCCGGAAAGTTGATATTATTGAATATATCTACCATTCGTTATAAAATTTCAAAAAAAAATTCCAAAAGCGCTCGCGGAGGTGTGTTAAATGGGGCGAAATGTGCCCCGAAAACCGTCGCAATTCACTGATTGTTCGATTTTCATGTAATATTAAGAATATGCACCATCTACAAAGTTGATATTATTGAATATATCGACCATTCAAAATAAAATTTAGAAAAATTTCAAAAAAAGGCATATGGACGCCATTTACATCGGGCAAAATGTGCTCTGAAAGCCGTGGCAATTCACTCATTGTTCGATTTTCATTTAAAGCCAAGAATATGCCCCATCTGCAAAGTTGATATTAATGAAAATCTCGACCATTCGAAATATAATTAAAAAAAATTTTTCAAAAACCCGTGCGGACGTGAGTTAAATGGCGCGAAATGTGCCCCGAAAACCGTCGCAAGTCACTTATTGGTCGATTTTCATGTAATATTAAGAATATGCCCCATCTGGAAAGTTGATATTATTGAATATATCGACCATTCGAAATAAAATTTTTAAAAAATTCAAAAACGCGTGCGCATGTGGGTTAATTGGGGTGAAATGTGCCCCGAAATCCGTGTCAATTTACTTATTGGTCGATTTTCGTCTAATGTTAAGAATATGCCCCATCTGATAAGTTGATATTATTGCATATATCGAGCATTCGAAATAAAATCAAAACAAAATTTTTAAAAAGGCGTGCGGACGTGGGTTAAATGGGGCGAAAGGTGCCCCGTAGACCGTGGCAATTCACTTATTAGTCGATTTTCCTGTAATATTAAGAATATGCCCCATCTGGAAAGTTGATATTATTGAATATATCGACCATTTGAAATAAAATAAAAAAAGAAAAACTCAAAGAAGGCGTGTGGACGTGGGTTAAATCGGGCGAAATGTGAAGCGAAAACCGTGGCAAATCACTTGTTGGCCGATTTTCATGTAATATTCGGGGGCTAAATGGACCCCGAATTTGGATTCAGCGACCCCGAGAACATAAGATAGACATGGTCAGACTCCAGGGATAATTTTCTCGATTTTTTGTGTGGAGCTGTGTAATGGGTTTGAAAGTATCACTCAGTGTTTGTTCGACTGTTTCTTGACACAACTTGATTAATTTATGTTTTCTTCGAATTGCTTCACTAACTTTAGCAATTTGATGTAAAATATCTTCTTGCTTATGAAAATCATCGATTCTCAAAGACATCTTGACTTCCACCGAATAAAAATTACACTCTCGGACTTGTGGAATTTCTAACTTTTAATTCGAGTCCAGACGTGGATATTGATCACAATAAATTTGACGTAGGCAAAGAAGAAATTGTTATACCCACAGGCAGCTATGAATTAAGTGATATTCAACGATACTTGCAAAATTTTTTAGTTAAAAAAGAAATTGATATTCATATTAAACCTAACAATAATACTTTGCGCAGTGAGATGTTTTGTAATCGTGAGATAAATTTTACGAAAGATGATTCAATAGGTCGTTTATTGGGATTTGAACCTCAGGTACTTAAAGCTAATAAAGTTCATAAATCTGATTTACCAGTGTCCATTATATAAGTAAATTCTCTGAGAGTTGAGTGCAATATTACTACAGGTGCGTACATTAATTACCAGAAGGTGCACACGATTCACGAATTCTTTCCTGTCGTGCCACCAGGATATAAAATAGTTGGAGTGCCTTCGCATGTCATTTACTTGCCAGTTGCTGTCAAGACAATAGATCAAATTCAGTTGCGAATAGTCGATCAGGATGGAAATTTGGTAAATTTTCGAGGCGAAACTATAACAATCAGACTCCATATTGAGTGTATATGATAATGAGAATTGTATTTAATAGAAAAATGGGTTATGGTTGTATTAGTAAGGTAGGATGCCTCAAGAAAGTCAGTCGCAAATCTACAGTCAAACTGCTCACACCTGAGAACATTCAATTCCTGAAGAATCTGCATCTCAAAGTCATAGATCAAGAAAGAAAAGTCAAACGAAAAAAACGAATGAAAAATAAAATTGTTTTGCACCTGTTTTATTATTTTTATATGTCGACATTGCAATGAAAGAAGAAATACTAAACATTTCAAGGCCGGTGTATGACGAATCTGTTGCACATTGTGAGGTCCATTCACATCTACCTTATGCTTCATCAACCTTCAATAACAGTGACGAAATTCGAATGGCTGTTCAAAATCAAGACCACTGCCACAGTAAAAGTTCACTCCACATTCAAGGAAAATTATTCAAACAGAATGGGACTGCACCCGTGTGGAAATCTGCCCAATTAAGCCCAGTTAATAAGTGGGCGCCAACTGGGTCCCAGCTGGGCGTCCCGGGTAAAAAGTTTAATTAATTAAAGCGAGTTATATTAATTATACGACAGGCGGAAGGCAATCTCCCACTAATATTATACATTTTTTAGTTATTCCGATTTCTCAATTATGAAAATTTGAGCCAATAAAACCAAAGAATATTTACGTCCTGTTTGGACTTATACCGGGTATACCAACGTTGCTCCCATATAGTGTGCGCCGCCGTAGAAAACAAGTCGGGTCCCATATGGAAATGTCAGTCGCTGTCAGTTACTATTAGTAAATTTAGTTTTTACAGACAATGGGTGAATTAAGTAAAAAAAGGTGTGCAAATAATAAATTACGTTTACGTGTGAGAAAACATCGAGCGATCAGTGGAGTTATAATAAGGAGTAAATTTGAAGACATTGAAGAAGACTCGAGTGACGATAGTGATGAGCATGGTAAGTTACGAAAATCATAGCATTGACTCTTAGATTTCAAAAATGATTAATTATCTGGTTCAAAAATACCTTTCATCTCTATATGTGACATTGCATATTTAATAAAGCTAAAAATTTTGTTAATGCTGAATTACTCGCATTCTAACCTCAAAATTACACAGCCTAATTTTATACTCAATAAATACTAGAATTCAATTTTGTTATGAGACGACTTATCTTTTTTCAATTGAAGTATGTCTGCCAGAGTAAACAATTATCTAATCCTAATACTTTTTGCCTCAAACGAATTTTTAGAATTCTACCTCAGCAATCAAAAAGTCAATTTTTTAAAATAAAACCCTCACAGAAAAAACTGAAGTTAAATTTTGTTGCAGATAAAATGTTCAGCTGTTAAAGATTACATGCTATACGATGGAATAAAAACTGTCGTCTGCTACGTCCTTCGCAGCAATTGAAAAACGGCAAAGTATATACGTGAAAAGCTATACATAAATCAGGACACTAGATTTAGAACAACTTTTTACTTACCTAATTGTTATTTTAAAAATAATTAGACTTTCATATATACTTCCTGCCACAGTCGGTATTGTAGGTTAGGAACACATCCATAGCAGAAGACGCTTTTTGTCACTGACAAACAGCTGACAAATTATCCCGAGATGGTTTAAAAACACAGAATTATCTCAATTTCGTGTAAAGTTTATTCGACAGGGTTAATTTGTGTTGCAGTGAAACTTTCGTCGGAAATCGATGTAAAGTTTATCTTCCGTTTTTTCTGTGCTTCTTTTACTAATTGGGCGTAAAAAGTATTTCCCAGCTGGGACCCACCTGGTTACCCCAATCTGGGTATTAGTTGGTCTGAGCGTTACAACCCAGCGAACAGCCCACCTGGGCGAGACTGGGGTTTCCAGTTGGGACCCAACTGGAACTTGGGCAATTTGGCTGGGACCCAGTCTGGCCCCAGTAGACTTTTCCACACGGGCAGTTACTGCCAATATATTAATTATTAATTCCATCTGTCATTTTTTTGCAGAAGCACGTCATGAACTCAATGGAGCGGAAATTTACAAAAATAAAAATGTTATTCTCACATAGATCATAAAAAATTATACATCAGTTTATGATGCTTAGAGCAAATTTCTGGAGAATGCTGGTTAGTTTCCATCAAGTAATGCGAACACTTCATTAACTGATAATGCTGGTAATTTTGACGTTTCAATACCACTTAAGGGGTATGGCCACAGTATAATTTTCAAAAAATCGATTTTTTGTTTCATAAACGATCCTTAAGCATCATGAAAATATGATACTATTCGATTTAGAGCGACATTTTTTTCTTTTACAAATTTTGAACGTATAACGTGAGGGCTTGACTAACCATCAATCGATAAATTTAGAAAGAAATGTATACATGCACGAAAATATACTTACAGATCAACTTCAAATGCCAGTTAAACCGTTTGAAAGGACGCCGTTCAGTTGCTTTCTTCGTTTGTATGTAAAACTTTAAGCGCATTTTTCTCAAAACAGCTTTTTTCAAATCTGAATAATCTGATTATACATTTTCTTCACGGAAAATGTAGTCCCTCTAGTTCTCTGTTTCCAATCGTTTTGTCACGTGTCTAATTGTGAAAAAGATTTCAACTTCCTCAATGCTGACGTTTTCCAGCCCAGTCGTATGCATGCATTTCGATAATCTTTCTGGTAGCTTCTCGCAGTAAAACAGTTTAATATTGTATTACCCATTCAAATGGCACTCTCACCCCCCGGTTTAATGAAGACATACTCCATTTTTTTGTTTGCTCTGAAATTGAAAAAAATCATTTCAAAATTAATTTTGCATTGAGCAAATAAGGTAAAATTGAAGTTGAATCTAAGGCTGCAACTCGTATAACATTTTTTACACACACACACACACACACACACATTTACAGACACAGGGTGCGACGATGTTTTGAAACATTCTACGATGTGGAGACATGAACGCTTGAGTGTTATCTTTTTTTAAATACTTTAAATATCATTTTTTTAAGGGTTTATAGTTGAAGGGTAACAGTGCAGAACTATTAGATAACCAATAAAATAACAGACTTTTTTTTGTTAAAAATCTGAAAAAAAATAAGAAATGATATATTTTTTAAATAAATGGTGATAATTCCAAGAAATAGCAATGCTAAAAGCTTGAACAAAATTATAACTATGCTTACATTTTAACTAAATGTATTTTTAATCAATGTATGAAAAATGAGATTTTGACTTATATTTTGTATATGATTTTTTAATCAATTTTTGGGTATGCATGTGTTTGATTATTTTTGTAAGAATTTGTGTGCAATAAATCCATTTATTCAAAGTGAAAAAATATTGGTTATTTAGTCCTGTACTGCCAATGATCAATTTCCAAACGTTTCAATTTCCAAAGGTTTCAATAAGCTTGAAAAGGGACTATATCAAGTCCGAAACGTTGCCACTTCTCAATGAAATAAAGTCTTTTTTATACTAATGACCTTTCCATCCGGAGACTGTTTTATACACTTTAAGATAAATTTGAAAAATGTTGAAATAACTTGTATGAAAGACATAAATGCTCAACTTTTAGCTTTTTAGCAAAATACTTTCAAATGCCCTTTTTCAAAGTGTCCATGATTCTCAAATGAGTTATTTCTTATCTAAAGCATGTTAAGTAAATACTTTCAAGGTTATATTTTGCATTATCCTGGCAATTTCTACTGCGCCATATAGTTATTGCAAGAAAAACAAGGATGATTTATTGCTTCCTTAGAGATAACATATTTGACATTGAGACCGTTGTAGAACATTCCTTGATGATGACATCATAATAATATTGCGCAATTGTGCCAGCTAAATTCATACAAACAGCTTCAAGGTTATTTCTTATCTCAAGAATGTCGCCTAAATACTTTCAAGGTTATATTTTGCATTGTCCTGTCAATTTCTACTGCGTCATATAGTTAGATTTATTATATTATTTATATTTATTTATTTATTTATATTTATTATATTATTTATTATTTATTATAGATTTATTGCTCCCTGTGTACAGATGACATTTGATACAGAGGGCTATGCATGGCATCCTGCTTTGTCTATAAATGTGATTTATTGCTTCCTTATAGATATAACATATTCAACTAAAAATTCCTGTCGAGGGGTCGATAACTCGACCGACTGGGTGTACACCTACTTCTGAATTTAAGATATTTCAGGATATTTCAATGACTTCAGAAGATTTCACTGACTTCAGGAGATTTAAAGTGACTTCAGGAGAATTCAAATGACATCAAGTGACTTTATGTGAATTCAAATGACTTCAGATATTTCAGGAGATTTCAAGTGACTTCAGGAGAATTCAAGTGACTTCATATGAATTCAAATGACTCCAGATATTTCAGGAGATTTCAAGTGACTTCAGGAGAATTCAAGTGACTTCAAGTGGATTCAGGTGAATTGAAGTGACTTCACGTGAATTCAAATGACTTAAGATATTTCAGGAGAATTCAAGTGACTTCTAGTAAATTCACGTGATTTCAAGTGACTTCACGTGAATTCACGTGACTTCATGTGAATGCAAATGGCTTCAGATATTCCGGGAGATTTCAAGTTACTTCAGGAGAATTCAAATGACTTCAAGGGGGCCATCCATATACCACACGGACAATTTTTTACTACATCTTCACCCCCGCCCCCGTCCCTCGTGGACAAGCGTGTACTTTTGATGATCCTTCTTCCCCTGGCTCCTCTCTCCACATGGACTTATTTCATATTTTATAAAAATATGGATATTCTTCGTATTCAAAAGCTGCGGAGCCAAAAGGAGCTGTGAATTGTATGAGAATACGATTTTTCTTAAAAATATAAGCTTCATGATACAAAGTAAGAAGTCCAAACAAAAATCAGTGAATATTTTTTTAGTTTTTTATGTGCTTCTGGAAAGAAATCCGCAGATTCAGGAAAACTGGACTCAAATTTTTTCAAATAAAAAAAATAAATAAATGCGTTTAGAAAAATGATATAAAGATTTGTGGGTCATTCTGAACCAATCTATTTAGATTATTACATTTTCCGAAAAGTGAGGTAGTTTGATGTATGGTTTTCAATTGTCAATCTTCTTCATGCTCATTTTGCATTAAATTATCCATGAAAAAGTATATTTCTTTCCGACCTGCGATAAAAAATGACATTCGGAAAGACATTCCGCCGGTCCCATGAAGTTAGCATATATTTCCCAGAAAAAAAAAATACGTTTTTGTACATTTTATTCAATACGAATATTATACAGTACGAATAAATAATTAGTTTTTAAATATCACCCCCATATGTTCGTTTCATAAGGACCCAAAAACAGCCAATAAGTGAAAAATTGGGTTTTGCGAGTTGCTGGCGCTCATTATGATTTTTTTGTGATTTTTTTCAATAAAGTGTTTCTAATACATAAAATACTACTTCTCACTGATAATTAGATG
>CAKNXH010049035.1:507-16371 GCA_932178445.1 Andricus quercusramuli
TTAAGCAGTTTTTTTCTCGAGAACTTTGAAAAAATAAAATACATATAATTATTTTTCTGACTGTATAGTGTGTAGAAAGAATATATTATCCATTCTTTAATTGTTTAAACAAATATGTTTTGTTTAAACAATTATTTTTCCAAAAATATTTTTTAAATCGTATTTTCTGAATTAAACATAATGTTGAAATATTTCGAGGAGTAGTATGTCAGATTGATATTCATAAGACTTTAAAATACTATAATAAAACATAATCTAAATCCATTTCAAATGCAGTCTAATTATAAAGAAATATGAAGAAAGCAATGATAAATACACTTTTATAATTCAAATTTTATTATGACTTTGACGATTTATTTGATAATGCGCCAATGAAGATGTAAACCATTCATACTCAACTTGAAAAAAAAACAATAACTTATTGTAAAAACAATAACATAAAGTTTTTAGCAGAATTTATTACTCTCGAAATCATTCAATATTATGTTTAATTCAAAAAATACGATTTAAAAAATATTTTTGGAAAAGTAATTGTTTAAAAAAATTGTATTTTTTTTAACAATTGAAAAATGATTAATATATTCTTCCTATACACTATACAGTCCGAAAAATAATTATATGTATTTTATTTAATTTAATGTTTTCAAAGTTATCGGAAAAAATTGCTTAAGCAAATCAAAATTGTTTAAACAAATAGAAATTTATTAAACATTGAAAGTAATGTATCAAAATTATATAATTATTTAACAAAAAGTAGCATAGGATACCAATTTGAGAAAAAACTGGACATCTCTGTGTCAATTTTTAGATTAATTTAAGAAGTTATGAGTTATTTATGACTTTATGGCGTGTTTGTGCCTTTACCCGGTTTGCCGAGTTCTGCCAGTCTGTTTAGGGACAATTTTTATTTCGAATTTCTAATAGAATAGGTTCGACTTAGCCGTTTATGACAGTCGCAATAAACGCTTCACCTGTATAGCCTACGGGTGAACCTATAGTTAAATTATCAGTTTTTACCCATTTTTCAAACCCCTTTGTTTAAGATAAAGCTTTGACTATTTCAGTTGTTCTTTTCCAAATTTATTCTGAGGGGTTTAAAGTATACTCTGTAAAAATTTCACTTCAGACTAACTTCACCAAAACGTGCAAAGCGTTCACCAAATTCTGCAAATATTGAAATTTTGGTAGATTTCTCCTCGTTGTAGAATTGTTACATAATATTTCTGAAATATGAAAACTCGACAAAATGCATCTTGAAATCTCGGAGAACAAATAACTCCAACATTGAATAAATTGGTTCATAACTTCTTATGAAAAATTGAACTTGAGAAAAAAGTTGTATTTTTACATGTTAAACTCCATAAGAGGAACAATTGCTTTTAGCAGGCTGAAAAATGACTTTACAAAGAAACAAAAAAATAGGCATATTCTGATTTTTCTTAGGCTATACGAATTTCCACGCGCCCATGAACATTTAAACAGTCGCTTTTTTAGGACCACTCTAACGTGCATCTATTTGCAGTCTGAAACTTCTCGTGATTCCTTAACATTTAAAATTCTTTCAAAATCATCAGAAATCTCATCAAAGTCCATGAAATTCTTGAAAAACTACAAAAGATTTTAAAAGACAAAAAAATCTCTAGACATGCCTTCAATTATTAGAAATCTCAAAAAATTCCATGAAATCATTAGAAATGCTACAGAATCTTTGAAAAATTGAAGAAAAATCTCTTCAAATTCTTTAAAATAAGATATTCTTGGAAATTCCACGAAAACATTTAGAATCCCTTTAATCCCTTTAAACTCCGTACAAACCTGCTTAAATCTCTTTAAATCGGAAATCACTTAAAATTCGTTGAAATCTATTAAAATTCTTAGAAACTGTTTAGAATTCCTCAAAATTTAGAAAAAAAAAAGTTAAAACTCCTGAAAAACTCTTAAAATTCTTAAAAATCTCTTAAAATTGCATAAATTCCTTTAAAATTCGACAAAGTATCCTGAAATCTCTTAAAATTCTACGAAATCTCTTTAAAATCCTAAAAATCTTTTGAACGTCGTAAAAAACACTTCAAAATTGTTGAAATCCCTTAAAATTGTATCAAAACTTTTGAAAATCCTAACAATCTTTTGAAATTGGTAAAAATCAGTGGAAGTTCACGGACTTTCAGTGACTTTCAAGATTTCACTGTTTTCCAGTAGATTTTTCACTGATTCGAGTTTAGAGGAGCACTTCAAAATCGTCAAAATCCCTTAAAATTCCAATAGAAATCTCTGGAAATTCCTCTCTAAAAATGTCTCTAAAATCTCCCATATATTATTGTTTCAAACCTGATTGGATTTTCGTGGCTTGAAGTTGTAAGAAGTACATAAAACAAAATAATCGCGCGAGTAGCGGGCGTGTTGATTTGCTAGTTATGTAAAAAGTGGCTTTACTCATTTTTTCTTTTGGTTCTAAATACATAATACTCGATGCAAAAGATCACCTTGGATTTTCATTCATATTTGTTTATACTTTCAGATATTTACACATACTGGTTAATTCACGAAAGGAATTATGATGTGAAAAAGCAGAACTAGAGGCTGATAGTACTTATCAGAAACTAGCCTAAAAAAAATTGTAGAAATCAAGCAAATCAAGGCCTACAAGCAGAAACGCAGTAGATACTTATTGGGCGAAAACTCTACGGAAATACCAGCTGAGGCAGAAACTTCTGATCCCTTACAACTGAATGCAGATCAGATTCTGCAGAAAGATGTATTAACAGAAGATCCTTTCGATGTGAGTGATTAGAGTATTTCAGGCATGAAGTCTGTGATTGTAGTTTAAGATTCGTAACATGTCTCTTCCAATTATTCTTAGCGTCCACATGGTTGTGCAAATTAATTGTAAGATTTCTCATGTTTGTTCAAATTAATTTAAACGTTAACATGTTTCTTCACATTAATTTTAAGCAGTTTCAAGTATTCGAATCTTTATTCGAATTATTGTCAATCGTTTTTACGTTTGTTAAAATTTAATATAAGCATTTGTTTAAATCAAAAACAAATTTTATATCATACTATATATTTGTGTTGCACAAATGAACTGTTCAAAAATACATAGTATTTGCATTTTTCATTATTATTAAAAAAAAATATCAGTGCTCCGCATTAAAATGCATATGAATATTAATTCCGTAATGGCATATAATAGACTCCATTCATTTCAATGCCGTTTAATGCACTTTCATATGCTTCAATTTCGTTTCAATGCCATTTAATGCCCTTTATTGAAGTATGCAATTCAATGCGCTTTATTGCGTTTTCACGCATTCACAGGCATTAGGATGAAAATGCAATTAAAACGCATTGAATCGCTTCAATGCGTTTCAATCAACTCCTTCTTACCGGGTGGTCAGGAGTAGATAGCGAATCGCATCGTAGTCAAGTGGTCGCTTTAATTATGAATGAAAAAGCAAGTCATCATCTCATAGAGCATAATTTTGTATCACCCAGATTGATGTGGGCTAGAATGAAGGTAGGAATCAGAAGATTATTTATCATAGCGTGCTACGCACCAGTTGATAGCAATTCGAGGGAAGTTAAGGGCGCCTTCTGGGACACTCTAAATGATACAATAAGTATTTGCGATCAAGGTGAAAGAATAATTCTGCTAGGAGATATGAACGGATGGGTCGGTGTCCAACGTCAGGATACAGATACAGAAAGGGTGCTAGGTAATTTTGGAGATCCAACAAGAAAAAATTATAACGGGGAAAAGCTAGTTAGCTTATGCTTAGAAAAGGGCCTATTTATTACAAATACTTGGTTTAGACATAAAATGATCCACATGTACACCTGGCGTAAAGGAAATAGCCACAGCATAATTGACTTTGTTATTGCGGATGAAAGATTAAGAGAACTAGTTAAAGATACAAGAGTCATGAGGGGTTCCGAATGCAATTCTGATCATTACCTTTTAGTCTGCAAAATAAACTTAGGGCGGGGATGAAGAACAAAGAAAACAAAGAAAACGAAACAAACACGAATAAAAATTGAAAATTTACAGAGACAAGAAGTGCAAACAGAGTTACAAAAGAGGTTAACTGAACGCATAGATAGGGCAACGTGGGAAGCGCTTATAAGCGGGATGTCATTGTCAAAACTGCGACCGAAGTATGTGGTACGGCGGTTGTAGGAAGAAAGTCTGGCGATGCGTGGTGGAACGATGAAATTGCGGCAGCCCAAAAAGAAAAGAAAGAAGCGCACAATAAAACGCTGAACATGACAGGTCTTAGCGATGAGGAGAGAACTAGACTTAGAAATGATTACAGACACAAAAATAGGAAAGTTAAACGACTAGTCAAAGAGAGTAAACAGAAAATCAGAACAGAAGAAGAAAAAAAATAGAAAACTGCTTTGAAGGAATTATGAAACTATTATATAAACAGTTGAAGGAAAGTAAAAGTACAGAGTTTGCTAGCATGAGAAACAGCAAAGGCGAAATTCTATATGATATAGACGGAATAGTAGACGCTTTGAAAGAGTCTTTCAAAGAACTATTGGGAGGTGAAGATATCGGACAACAAATCTGCGACATAGAAGATAATGCATTAGAAAACCCAATTGAAAAAGTCTGTGTCACTGAGGTCATAGATATAATTAAGAACTTGAAAAACGGTAAGGCTGCGGGTATAGACAATATTAGCGCTGAAATGCTTAAATACGGTGGCGAGTACATACCTCACAGGTTGTGCGAATTAATAAATTTATGTATCGAAACGGGAGAAGTCCCAGACGATTGGAGAAAAGCGATTATCGTACCAATATACAAAAGAAAAGGAGATAAAAGCAACTGCAGTAATTACACAGGTATCAGCCTACTAAGTACTGTAAGTAAAATATACTCAAAAATACTTATCCGTAGGGTAATGGAAATTACAGAAGAGAAAATATGGGAAGTCCAAAGTGGATTTATGCCAGGAAGATCATGTACAGATCAGATATTTAGCCTAAGACAGGTCGCAGAAAAAAGTTTGAGAGTAGGAAAAAAAGTCTTCCGTGCATTTATCGATCTAGAAAAAGCATTCGACACGGTAAATAGAAGTAAACTTTGGGAAGTCCTTAAAGAGTATGGAGTGAATGGAGGGCTCCTACAAGCAATAAAAACAATATATACAGGTAGTAAAGCGAGTGTAAGGGTAAATGGGAAAAAGAGTGAATGGTTCGATATTATGCAAGGCGTGAAACAAGGATGCGTTATGTCCTCGTGGCTATTTATCATATTCATGGATAAGTGTCTTAGAACTGCCCTCTTCGACGAAAAAGGTGTAGATCTCGAAACCGTCAAGGTACGTGGGTTGGCTTTCGCAGATGACAAGATTGTTATGGCAGAATCAATCGAAGACTTGCAAAGAATGTTGAATAAACTTAATACAAGCATGAAGAACATGGACCTCAAAATTAACGTGAATAAAACGGAAGTCATGGTGTTTGAGGGAAAAAGTGAGAAAATAATATGCAACATAGTCCTAAGTGATGAGAAATTAGAACAAGTTGACAAGTACGTATATCTAGGTAGTCTATTCACTAACGACGGAAAAATAGATGGAGAATTAGATGGGCGCATAAATAAGGGTAAGCAGGTTATCGGTAGAGCAGGGTCCATCCTCACAAATAAAAACATATCAAAAAAAGCTAAAATGGCCATACATACCCTGGCGGACCGGCCGAACGCAAACCTTACGCTACAGCGTAATGGTAAAGTAATGACGGTAAAGTAATGGTAAAGTAATATGGCATTATAATTAACAAAAGAAACGAAATTAATATGTAAACTGTTGCAATTATAATAAAACGTTGAAATTTACGTTAAATGGTCATGCCGTAATTGCAACAAGTGGCTTTTGCAGCGTTAAAAAATAAAAAAACAAAGTGACCGTCATTGAAGTCGGGCCCTGCATATTGGCAACCCGCTAACGCGGCTTCAAGTAGGTTGCCAGTCTGCAAGGGCCCGACTTGAATGACAGCCACTTTGTTTTTTTATTTTTTAAGGGCATGCTCTCCGGTGATCACGTGACCAAAACAGTCCTTTTGGTTATGAAACTTTTTTTGGTGTTCACCATGTCCAAACACAATGATGTATTGCTCTCAAAATTTGGAATAAAGATAATGAGTCAATAAATTGCGTTTGTATATTTAGTTTCAGTAATAATTTTGAAACAAATTTTCCATGTAAAAAATAAATGTGGAAAATTTCATAACCGAGCTTGGTTATGTGATCTCTACCTTACCGACGTTGAAATGTTCCAAAAATAATGACAGGTTACGTCTGTGCAGATACTTATTTTTTTATTTGCAATGAATGTGCAAGTGTTATTGTTTATATTATTTTTTTGAATGTTCAGACGACTTAATCCAAAATTTGTGTCAGTTATCAACATACGTGAATCAGAAAATCTGAAATGCATCAAACCAAAAATTACCTGCACGTGCTGCAACTCGAATGGTATTCTATCAATTTATAAATGAAATTTCCTTGAAATTATAAACATATTGATGTGTACAAACGTTCTCTAGTGCTTTTTATTCAATCTTTCAAATTCTAAACACGATATCTCAATCCGTGTAGACGTAGTGAGCACCAAAAATAATGAAAATATTTTTACACATTTATTTTTTACATGGAATTTTTTTTTCAAAATTATTACCATTCACATTCGTTGCACATTCGTTGCAACGTTATCGTGCACATTCGTTGCAAATCAAAAAATATGTATCTGCACACACCTAACCTGTCATTATTGTTGGAGCATTTCAACGTCGGTAAAGTAGAGATCACATAACCAAACTCGGTTATGAAATTTTCCACATTTATTTTTTACACGGAAAGTTGTTTTCAAAATTATTACTGAAACTAAATATACAAACGCAATTTATTGTCTCATTTTCTATATTCCAAATTTTGAGAGCAATACATCATTGCGTTTGGACATGGTGAACACCAAAAAAAATTTCATAACCAAGGACTGTTTTGGTCACGTGATCACCGGAGAGCATGCCCTTAAGGCTGAGAAAGCAACTTGTTGCAATTACGGCATGACCATTTAACGTAAATTTTAACGTTTTATTATAATTGCAAAAGTTTACATGTTAATTTTGTTTCTTTTATTAATTATAATGTAGGGTTACCATTTCTTCACAGTACGAAAGGAGGACACCTGAAAATTTCCTAACCTAATCTTAACTTACTAGCATAGTGAAGACAGGTTTTTTGATTTTCAAATATTGCAAACCACGAATGTTCAATAGAATGATTTTATTTTTACAAATTAGGTTACACGACACCCGGTAAGACCAATAACACGACTCCAGTAGTTCTATCTTTTACTATAACATCGTGAAAGATAAAAAAAAAAAGAAAAAAATGTCATTTTTGTCAGAAAGGAGGACATTTCCAAAGAAGGGAGGACTCAGGAGGACAAGACGGTAAAGGAGGACATGTCCTCCCGAAGGAGGACGTTTGGTAACCCTATATAATGCCATATTACTTTATCATTACTTTACCATTACTTTACCATTACGCTGTAGCGTAATGTTTGCGTTCGGCCGGTCCGCCAGGGATAACTCTATTTTCGTACCGACTGTACTATACGGTAGCGAGACATGGACCTGTCAAGAAAAGGACAGGAGTAAAATCAACGCGATCGGCATGAAACCTCTGCGCATAATATGCGGGAAAACACTGATGGACAAAGTACGAAACGAGAGAATCCTCAAAGAATGTGGTACAGGGGAGACACTAGTTGACATATGGGAAAGAAATTAGCTAAGGTGGTTCGGACATCTTGAAAGAATGAAAGATGAACGACTGACCAAGCAAGTGTATAAAGGTAAAGTAAATGGCAAATGCCCAGAGGTAGACCGCCGAAAGAATGGTTAGAATCTGTGAATGAGACACTAATACGAAGAGACATAAGAAGCCATAGAAATACAAGAGCCTGCATGAAAAAATGCATGGACGTGAATGAAGCTAGAGTAGTATGCCAGGACAGAAATATGTGGCGACAAATAGTTTATAAACAGAGTGACAATAGAGTGAATGATGCCTGAAACAAAGACCTTGGATACTAATGGGCCCAGGTGGGGAACCATACATAATAATTTTGTGAGGCTCCTCACTTGGGGTAATCGCTAGAGAGATTGATCAGCAACCTGGGTCGGAGCAGTGTTGCGGAGTGAACGTGTCATTTATATAAATAACACGAGAACTCCAGATCAATCTAAAACATCTATACATAACACCTACATACCCATCCACCCTATATCCATATACCGATCAACCTCATACCTATATACCTATTTCACTACTTTCCAACCGAGCAAGTCACGCCTACCCCGGAAGGGAAAAGGCTTAATGGTATAATAATAATAATAATTAGGCTGTACCAAGGCTACAAAGTCCATCTTATAATTCTCATAATCGGCTGCCTTGGAGGTATGAAAGCTTCATTTATTAGCCAACTCAACAAGATTCCGGCTTGCCAGCGTCACGCTCATTTCATCGCGAACCGAATGCAAAAGGCTGTTCTCCTGGGATCACTCCATCTGGTCCGTCAACACTGTTCCTCTTAAATTCTGAAAAGATTGGTAGCTCTAAAAAAGTATCCAGAGGTGAAACCTTAATCTCCAACTGTCTTGTCTGCCGCGTAAGGTCATCCGCGGCTAGAGACCTGACTCCAAGGAACAGTGTTGCCCGATGTTATCACGCGTAAATTTCCCGCTCTTGCTTACCTTCTAGGACAGAAGGAGCAGAAGCGGATGACGTACACGTTCCAGTAGCTTTGGGATTGGTTTCTTTAAGGAATCATGATCGAAGCTTCCGAAGCCTACAACTTCTCAATAATAATAATTAAGCCATACGCCCAGGGGGAACTCGAGTCAGTTGTGGAGAATGATCAGTGTAAGATCTACTGGAATTTCTCATTCTCCACCACTCAACGTATCAGTGCTACGAAGCCTGACATTGTCCTCCAAGATCTGAAGAACAAGATCATTTACGTGATTGAATTCTCGGCACCAGCCGATGATAATATCGCGGCAAAGGAGGGAGAAAAACGGGCGAAATATCAAGCACTTCTTTTCGAGCTGAGTAGACTGTACCAAGGCTACAAAGTCCATCTTATAATTCTCATAATCGGCTGCCTTGGAGGTATGAAAGCTTCATTTATTAGCCAACTCAACAAGATTCCGGCTTGCCAGCGTCATGCTCATTTCATCGCGAACCGGATGCAAAAGGCTGTTCTCCTGGGATCACTCCATCTGGTCCGTCAACACTGTTCCTCTTAAATTCTACAAAGATTGGTAGCTCTAAAAAAGTATCCCGAGGTGAAACTTCATCTCCAACTGTCTTGTCTGCCGCGTAAGGTCATCCGCGGCTAGAGACCTGACTCCAAGGAACAATGCTGCCCGATGTTATCACGCGTAAATTTCCCGCTCTTGCTTACCTTCTAGGACAGAAGGAGCAGAAGCGGATGACGTACACGTTCCAGTAGCTTTGGGATTGGTTCCTTTAAGGAATCATAATCGAAGCTTCCGGAGCCTACAACTTCTCATAATAAAAAAAAAATATAAAAAAAAATAATTACGCAATTAACGAATTTTGAGAGTAATTTATTGTTTCAACAATATTTAGCAATTGTATAAACTCTTTTAATTTTTTTCAAAAATTTTTCCTTGTAAATCTTGAAGTCACTACTTTATGGAATTGATAACGCAGTTGGTAAATGGTAAGAGTGATATTAAAAAAAAAACAGTTTAAAATTATGTACACAATTGTTATAGGAAAAGTAATTTTGTCACTTACTTTGCTGGAAAAAAAACTAAAATTTTCTCCAACTTTCCTATAAAAAAAAGCAAGTGACATTAATTGTATAAACAGTTGTGAACTGCGTTATCCATGATTTTCAGCATGAAAAGTGTTAAAACAATGTGAAAATTGTTAAAAAATTGCGAAATATCCTGAATCAAATAAAATATTACTTCCGACATTCGTTAATTGTTTAATTATTTACAGAAATTACTCACTTTTCACAATTCTGTAGAAAAAAGAATTATAAAAATAGAAATTGTGTGAACATTCATCAGCTTTATCATTTATCCCGAAGAATAATAACTTTTTACGATTTACTGGAAGAAAAAGAAATGACTGAAAGAAATAATCATTGATTAAACAATTGAAAATTAGAAAAAAGTACTTGCAAACTCTTCACTTATCGGGTAAATATAATTAGTGTTCAAAAGGTTCCCAAAAATACTATCATAATGTACACATACTGTAATAATGGGCACAATAAAAGGTTAACAAGTACGTCCGCTTTCCGTTTTTTAACCAAGTTTTTTCTATTTCAAACTCCATGCTAATTTGAAAAGCCAAGGGCTCAGGTTAATGTTGACCGATTTAAAAAAAACCTAATTACCATTTTCCGTAAGATGAAGAAGGGGGGGGGGGGGTCGATCATCAAAAATCTAATGTTTTGTCCATAATAGAGTTGTATACATGCCAAAATTTAAAGAAATAATCTCCGAATCAATGTAATAATATAATTGACGTTTAAACTTAGTTTTTAAGCAATACACATCATTGAACAAATAAATAAGCTTAAAATTTATTTCTCACTTTTACGAAAATACTAATTAGTAGTTACATATTCTTAAATATTTATTTTTTAGGAAATCAAAATATCACTAAAAACTGAATATCATTATTTAATAAAAGCTTCTTGCAATCAGTTTTCATAGTTATTTATTTCATTGGAACGCTGATTTCCCCATAAAGATAATATAATTAAGTGAGGAATACTTATGTTCTAAGTAATTTTATATTCTTTGGTTCTTGGAGAGTGCATATAATGCCAGAAAAATGTTTATAAGCTTGTTTTTAATAAGAATTCAAAGACTTGACAACATTTTAATTATTAATAATAATATCAAAATATTACAAGAAATTACACAAGATTACAAAAGACTAGACGGGATTACACGACATTAAATACAATTACATAATATTACAAGGATTATAATTAATTGCATATATTCCCTGGCGGACCGAACGAACGGAGCGGATACGCTACAGCGTATCCTTATAGTATCCACATCGTATCCTCTCCGTATCATGCAAGAAAAACTCATTAAAAAAGAAAGATGAAGATTTCACTTGTTAAAATTCGGATTCTACGTGAAATTTTGCGTTAAAAGGTCACGGAGTAATCGCAATAGTTTTTCTTGCAACATTAAAAACTTTAAAAAAATATAATACTTATCGATAACGTGGGCTGAAGGCGACTTCAAACGCATCGTCGACGGATAAAGCCTATGAACTGCTAATGAATGACGATGTGTTTGAAGTCGCCCCCAGCGCACGTCATCGATAAGTATTACATTTATTGATTTATTAAAAGTTTTTAATGTTGCAAGGAAAAACGATTGCGATCACTCTGTGACCTTTTAACTAAAAATTTCATGTAGAATCCGAATTTCAGCAAGTGAAATGTTAATCTTTCTTTTTTAATGAGTTTTTCTTGCATGATACGGATAGGATACGATGTGGATACTATAAGGATACGCTGTAGCGTATCCGCTCCGTTCGTTCGGTCCGCCAGGGATGTCAAGAAATTAGTTTATCGGGACGAAAATAATTTTTTTGTAATAAAAAATAACGTTTGTTTCATAAAATAAAGTAAAATCTTAATTTAGTACCTCCTCTTTCAAGAAATATCGGTCACGATTATAGGGACATTTCAAAAGCATAGTTGCTCGAGTAATCGTGACCTGTCACGAAGACTAGGACGTTTCTGTCAAAATGTTATTTCCATATTTCGTTACAAATAATAATTTAATTAATTTCAAAAAGATATGAAATGAAATCGGAGAACTGACTTGTTACTGCGAGTGATAATCGTAATATAAATTAGTGCTTAAAACTGAAAAAAGGTGATGTAAAATATTTGCATGAGTTTAGAGATTTCATTATCATTTTTTGAGTTTATTATGATTTTTCGGTGAAGTTAATATTTATTGAGTAATTTTTCATTAGCCAACATTAATCTATACTGCATTATATAAAGAAAAATGTGTAATAGATATATAATTATTGATAGTTTTAATATTGTGACAACGTAAACAGAAAATTACCTCATTTTTGTAGTCACTGGATTTTATCAAATTTCGTGTGCTACATCTACTTACTTAAAATGTTAATGATTTTTAACCATAATATTCAGTATTACAAAAGAATTTCAGAATTGTCGTTATTACTTATCGTGATAAAAATTCTAATAAATATTTATCTCGACTTATTTTTGTGACCACTTTATTTCTTATGAATAAAATATTAATTTTATTCGATAATATTTTTAATTGAAATAAAAACTGAACATTTTAAAAGAAAACTCATTTTTATTATGATTAATTTTCATAGTGTCCATCAGACTTATTAGAACTATCAGAAAATTCGATTTTGAGGTTGTTTCGACGGCTTTCATCTCAGAGGTCTCAATCAATATAAAACTAAACATTCGTCTTTCATCTCATTAAAGTATAGTAAAAAAACAAAAATACACTTAAAAGTCACCTCCAAATTGCTAAAAACTGATTTCAAGAAATCTGAACCTTTGTCACGAAGACTGGGACAACGACTCACGATTACTAGTACATGACAGATTTGGAAATCACGATAACTGGGACATCGGTGCTTTTTGACTTTTAATTGTTTATAAATAAAAAGTAATATTAAATATAATGTAAGAACTATTTTTATAATATTCTGGAATGTTTATTGCTTCAATCAGTACCAATCATTTCTCAAATAATCCTACAAAAAAAATTTTCTAAATATTTGAAGTCAATGAAATCTCTTATGGTCACGATTACTGGGACGTTTACCTTATCAAAGTTTCTAAAAAAAAGATTTCAAATTATTTATTAACAGTTGGTTACGTTGAAAAATCTAAGTTTTCTTACCTTCAGAATTATCGAACAATACATTTGTTACTTGAGTTTGATTAAACAATTAACAATTACTACAATCGATAGAATAGAACCATTACTAAATAAAAGGCTACTAATACCTTAAATAAACACAATTATTTTCCTTCAAAATAATAAGTATGATGAAAATTTATTTAAACAACTGTTGTCATGTGAGCTCCCTGAAGGGGTAGATCTTAGTTATTTACACATCATTACGTTGAAAAAAAACAAGTATTTATCTTTAGAAACGGCCAGACAGTGTATTTGTTGAAATAATCATCAATTGTCATTCGATGACGAAATCTGTTAAGTGATATTTCTGTACAATTTTTGGCTGATTCAGTAGAGAAAACTTGAATAATTTTATCATGAATACTTGCTGTGAATAATTGTTTGCAAAATGTTTTTATAAAATAACAAAGTACTTATTATCTTTCAATTTTAACTTTCAAATTTTAACTAATCTTTACGTTTAGACACTCAGAGTCTAAAATTATAAAATGTTGTCGATGTCTGTGTGCAAGTCTGTCGGTATGTCCGTATATATGTTTGTCTGTTGATTACCTGAATGTTCTAGCCACGCTATACTTTTGAAGGATTCGTCCAACCGAGTCAGCCTTTGATACACTTCTTTTTTGGGTCCCAAAATAAAGGTCAAGTTCGTTAACCAGATATTTTTGACGAAAATGAGAAAGTTAGAGCTATTTGAAAAATTGAAGAAAAAAATTTGTTGCCAAGTTTTATACATTTTTGCAAAAGTTTTTGTCACTCGACAAAAAGAATTGCTAATTATCCTAATTACATTTTGAATTTCTATGAAAATTAAAAAAGTTGTATGCTTTTCGACATTTTGAAAATTGTTGTAAAAATAGAAACAACTATTTTTTTGATAGATATAAAGAAATTTCAACTAAAATTTGTACTAGATATCAAATATATTTCGACACTATTCCAATGCAATTCCTCAATTAAACAAAAATTAAAAAAGTTATAGCATTTTCAAAATTTAAAAGGAAATTTTTTGAAGAATTTTAGATAATTTTGTCAAAGTTTGTAGAAGATGTTAAAAACTTGCAATTATATTACTACGGGATTTTGAATCAAATTTCTCGGATAGACCAAAATTCCAGAATATGTCATTTTTCTTTATAAGAAATCCGTCAGTTTTAATGTTTATTTGTAGTTGATTTTAACAAGGTTAACAAATTATCCTTATGCTATTTTTCAGTTGAACACAAATTTAAAATGGTCTAGGTAATTCCTAATCAAATGAATAAATGTAAGGTAAAATAAATGATTTTCAATACCTTTTTCAAAACTGAATACAAGTTATTTTAAGAGTATTGTCAGAACCCGAGTTTGAATGAATGGAATCAAAGTGTTTAGTTTAATGTCTCTCTTTAGTAAATTAAAATTATGCTCATATTTTTCATTATCATCGTATTGGAAAACATAACTGTTTCTTATATTTCGTTCCATTGTAACTACATAATTTTATTTTTTAGATGGAACCTTCTGTATAAATTAAATATAGGTCGCGAATGTCACAATGAGCATATGTAATCGTCAAAGCCGCAGGTGCGTTGAGAACAGTCTGTAAAAACAAATTGAAAAACAATTCATGATATTTGAACAAATGCAGTCAAAATGCATTAATTGAACGTACGAAAACGAGTGCAAAGCGCGAGAGCGTATCCGCGCTGCAGGATCGCATGACAAATGTGGCGAGAAGCGCGCAGTAAGAATGTGCCCACGTAGCGTGCATATTTTTTTCTCATACACTTTTCATAGGAAGATTGATTTCCACTCGAAAAGTTGTGCAAAAAGTGATTTTACATAATTTTATGATTTACATACACGGTATTATTAAAGAGAAATTATTCAGGTTTATGAAGTTACGTATATTATATCACGTTACACTCTAAATTTGAATTACTAAAATGTAACTGATTGTCAGTTAAATTCTTCTAATTGCTATAGCTAGAATTGAGTCACTGAAAATTAGTAGAAACGTATTGATTGGATTAGTAAAACAAAAATTACTAATTGAATCAGTTATTATTATTACCTGCAGTAATATAACTGACAGATCAGTTATAGTTGTATTGAAGAAATAAGTTAATTTGTAGAGGCTATATTCCAAATATATTTGCCCACCATTTCCAGGCGGAAATATTATATATAGTTTATATATAGTGTGAAGTATTATATATAATATTCATCTGTTTTATATAAAAAATGTATAAGACAAATGAATATTATATATAATACTTCACACTATATATAAACTATATGAAATATTTCCACCTGGGTTTTCAAATGTGAAATTGTTTAAAGATTAAAATTTGTTCACACATTTAATAATTTCTTATTTATTCATTAAAATGAACATTTTAAAATACACTTCAATATTATTAATTACATTGAAGTATAAACAAAATCTTTATTCAGTAATTCTTTCTCTATCAATTTATTATATGTCTCTAATTGATTAACTGCAGATACGGTATAACTGATTAACTTCAGTTACGGTACTTTTACTGTTAAAATTAGTAACCTTCTGAAAATAACTGATTCATGAATCAAAATAAAGTGTACTGAATGAATTAGTAAAATTTCTACTAATTCAAATTTAGAGAGTATATATTCATAGTAATTATAATTTGTTATTGACAAAAACGCTCAATTAAGAAAATAAATGTTTTTATTAGTAATCTGTATTATCTTCAGAGATGGTAACTATCGATCATTAGAGAAATCATTCACACACCGTGAATTGGAATTCTATAATATCGATCAAAGGTATCTCCTCTAATACAGATAATGTTAACGTCCTTTCAGACCAGATGGAGCTAT
>CAKNXH010049036.1:0-17198 GCA_932178445.1 Andricus quercusramuli
TTTTACTATCACGAGAAAATGGTCTGAATTTAAATCCGCTCCCCTATACGATCTTATATCGAGAATGTTTGTATGAGGTCTTCTGTCAATTAGAACGTGATCAATCTGATTGTGAGTGTTACCATCTGGTGATACCCAGGTGGCCTTATGTATATTTTTATGCTTGAAATATGTGCTTTTGACCACGAGGTTCTTTGAAGCTGCAAAGTTTATTACTCTAGTTCCATTATCATTACTGACGTCATGCAAACTTTCTGATCCTATTGTAGGCCTATACATCGGTTCTTTTCCAATTTTCGCGTTGAAATCTCCCAATACTATTTTTGCGTCAAAGGTTGAGAACTTGTCAAAAACCTGCTCGATTGTTTCGTAAAAGAGATCTTTAGTGTCTTCGTCTTTGTCCTCGGTGGGGCAGTTCACGTTGATTAATACCTGTTTGCTGAAAATACCCTTCAGTACAATGTATGATAACCGATCGTTAATGAATTGCATGTCGATAACCGCTTGCGAGATTCGTTTATTAATAAGAAAACCGGTCCCCAGTCTCCATTCCTTAGCTCCCCCATAGTGAAAAGTATAGTTATCCTTAGAAATTGACGCGAAATCGCCCGGCCAACAGGTTTCTTGAAGTGCTACTAAGTCAGTTCTGTAATCATTTGCTATCTTAATGAGTTCGCTAAATCCGCCAGTATACAGACTACGCGCGTTTAGAGTTCCCACCCTTAGATCTTTAACTGTAGTTCTTTGTTTTTGCAAGTTAGCCATGGTAGTTTCAAGATAATCCGCACGTTAGGATCCTATTCCGATCGTAGGTGAGTCCACTGTCCCAGGAGTGATAACCCCCATACCTCCCTAGGTCTAAGTATGGGAGCTTTCCGACCCTGACAAGGACCATGTTAACTTGTCGTCAGACACATTACAGTTTCATCCTCGTATCCTAACGTCCCCCTGCAAGGCAGCGCGCCTATACTGGCATCAGTACCCCTTTGGCCCTATACAGGCGAATCATTCCACACATCCCTTGCGGGCAGTGTCATCGCTGCGGTGTCCAATGGGCAGCAGGATTTTTCCCTTACAAGATTTTTAGTTTTGGTTCGGGTAGTGTTTCTAGGTGGATTCACGCTGCACCTCGGCCTGCCAGAACCCACTCATTGCGTATGAACGTGAATGGGCGGGTCCTCCCAAGCCATGGTCATCGTGTTTTCTACCAGTGCTAGGCAGTGCTAGGCCAACATCTTAGGCTGGGCTCACCACACCCATGACTGGTTCCTATCGGCTGTCCGCGGCTGCTTATTCTTGTATACACAGCTAACCTGAGGGGCTGTTCAGCCTAACGGGCCGTTCCTCTATCCGCAACCCGAGGACGCGCTGCGTAGTGGTGACAGGAACCCACCTAACATTACCTAACATTAAGTATAAGCTGGGTAATTTTTTATGTAGTTCATAGTTCCCCAATAATAGATAAACGTTTATTTTTCAGCCTGCTGGCCTCAAAAAATTGACTTGCTTACACTTTAATTTTTGTTTACCGAATTTTCTTAAAACTAACGCTTAAAACTAACATTCTTCCACACCTTATCTCTAACGCCGCTCGCTCTTATCGCCTTGCCTTCCTCGCTTCGCCTCGCCTCGCACGCATGTCCCGACTCTCTCGTTTTACCTCACATTGCCAAACTCTGCCTCCGTGGCTAATAACTAATACTTATCTACTATTTACAATATTTGCAATTTACTTATATTTACTGCTTACTTATATTTGCCAACGGCGATACCACGCTGAAAACACCAGTTCTCGTAAGATCACTGAAGTTAGGCAGTGTTGGGCGCGGTTAATACTTGGGTGGGTGACCGTTCGGGAATACTGCGTGCTGTTGGCCCGTCGTGGGTGACGTGGGCCCACACTGGTAGTAAATATCCGCCTAGAAACACTACCCGAATCGGGTAGTGAGGCAATGAACTTTCGAGTTCGAACTGCAATCAATTTTTTTTTCACTCATATTTACTTCCTCCTCTATTTACAATCTTTTCTTCTCCATTCCTCTCCCTCCTTACTTCTCTTCTCCATCTTACCCAACACTCCCTTTACCCATGCTACTGCCCTTTCGTCCCCCCTTTCATGCTTCAATACCCCCATGCTTATCCCACTCCTTTCCACCTCTACGCACTCCTCCAACCAGTGCTCCACTCTTGCAGCCCCTCCCCACATAGCACACACATCCTCTTTTCCCTAGAGAGCCAGAACCTTTTACAACCCTCCATGCACCCACATCTCATTCTCGCTATAAGCTCCTGACTTCCTTTCTCTGCTTACTCACACAAATCTTGCGCTCTCGCCCTTGGCATAATCAACACATAGTTCCCGTTAAACCTTGACTCTCTTATTCTCTCTTCCCCTGCTGTCTTCTCTTTCTCCATGCC
Organism: Andricus quercusramuli; assembly: GCA_932178445.1. Taxonomy (NCBI): domain Eukaryota; kingdom Metazoa; phylum Arthropoda; class Insecta; order Hymenoptera; family Cynipidae; genus Andricus; species Andricus quercusramuli. The sequence goes on from CAKNXH010049036.1 coordinate 2,419, forward strand.
GTTTTTCTTCACCAACTCATACACCTTCCTTCCTTCCTCGTGCATTCTTCTCACGTCATCCATCTGCAGTCCATTCGTTCTAAAATACCTTTTCCTTTGAACCTCCATTTTCCCACCCCCTCTCCTGTTCTTCTTCTCCCACCAACACTCCCTAACCAGCTTACTTCCCCCCTCTTCCAGAAATTTCTCCTCATACTTACACGCCCGAGTCCCCGCTAGAACCGCTACCCTCTTTCTCCCCGTCTCTCTCCTGACAATATAATTAGGCGTGTTCCTTGCCAACCCTCTTTCTCTTTCTTTCTCTTTCTTTTTTGTACATGTTTTTCTTCTACATATTTTTCTTGGAAGTTTTTGTAAACATAGACAAAAGCTTTTGCCCTAAACAGAGAAATAGAAAATTTTGACAAATTTGCACATACAAATCTTCAGAATAGATTCGTACATCGTGTGGATAAGAGCTTAAGCTCAAAAAGTGCTTTCAAGTCTAGTGAATTTCAAAATATAGCTGAATAAATACATTTTTTAAGTGATTTAAAATGACATCTACTGAATGCATTCCTCGTGGTAGAAAAAGAGCAAGGCAGGGACAAAACTGGAAAGAAAATGTTCGAAAAACAAAGCGAAACAAGGTATTAAATTTTGTTAAAGAATAAAACTACCTTCTATATCTTATATTCTTATTTAGAAGAAAAATCGATAAAATCATTCAATTAACTGAGGAAATTTTCAATGAAATTATTATGCTTTTTTATATAATATTATGAGTTAATGTTATTAAATTTATTTCTTTTAATCATTTAATGTATTCACATTTTTTTAAAATGAACATATAATTTCATGAAGACTGAATTTATTTTTTCTTTATTATTACAAAATTATTATGTGTTTATGGAAGACGTTTATGTAATTAACCAGTTTATACTTAGTGTTAGAAATAATTTTGTTATATTATTATAAAAAACACAGTAATTCATGTTGAAAAATACAATTTCCCAACTTTCGTAGACGTCTGTGCCTATCCAGCTAAGTAACGTGCTCGCGGCGTTGCTCGAGAGAATAAAACACTCGTAGGTTATAACCACTTTGTTCAATTGTAGTGAAACTTCACAAAATACTTCTACAAATTATAATGAACATTTCACCCGCTGGAAGCTTTTGATAGCTTAAACGTACGTCGATAGACTTTGCGATTGAAAATATTGGAACCATTTTCGAATACTTACCTAGAAAAACATTATTAACAATTTTTCATAACAAAACAAATGAATCTAAACTACTCTACCGCTTAAAGTACACTTTGAAATATAATTCCTCCAAATTTAAAGTAAAAATCTTTAATATTCTGTGAATTAGAGCGAGGTGAAGTGAGGAAAAACCGAATTTTTTCTGTTTTCGAAATTCGTGTTTTTTGAAATTATTTCAAGAATGCACAGAGCTACAACTTTTTTCAACAGGAAAAAAAGATGCACATTTAAATTTCGAATAAAAATATATGTTTGAAAAATTAAAATTTTCAAATGTTTTTAAAAATACCGAGGGGCCTTCCCGCCACCAGCGATCAGACTTTATATGCCCTTCTACGATCCGGCGGTTCAATTGTGGTCGACTTAAAAATACACCATTGAATTTTTTGATTTTTTTTTTAATTTGAGGCCTCAGTAGAGCCTTCCAGTTTGATTAGAAGCTGAGTTAGCATCCTTCGCTTTTATTTACTGCCGATACCAGACTGATAAATATTTTCGAATTTCCCGAAAATTGACTCATGTATAAAACTTCAAGATAACTACTCGATTTTTTCCAAAAGAATTAATGTATTTCTGCACGAAATACAACGGTCAAAAGTTGACCAAGTTACAAAAGGCGCTTTGAACCACGTTTTTTTTACCTTCACTGCAAATTTGCATCGAAAGTTATGGACGCATCACCATGAAATGATATTGTACTTATTCATAACAAAATGAGGATTGACAAGATGTTTTTCCTTCTTTTAAGCGATTTTTTGTTGTTTGAGGAATTCCGTGATTTGTAGAGGGGCCAGGATTTTTGAAACAGATAGTAAACACTTTGCCTGTATCTGTCGCAAGCGCAGAGCGATCCTTTCCAAAATTGAAAATAACAAAAAACTACTTGCAAACCGCAATGGCGGAAAACAGACTGTCAAACTTGATTTCTTGTAAATCCTTATTATATGTAAGGGAGACCACCCTACAGTAGATAATAATCCTACAGTAGATAATAATTAATTAAAAATATTAATTCAAGTGAAATAATGATTTGATATAATTAATAGTTCAGACGCGATGCGTGTTCGTATATTATAATTAGAATTGATTAATTGACTTATATTTGTGCTTATAATTAATGATAGTCTACCCAAGGATCATTATCTATTGTAGGATGGTCTCCCCTGAATAATGTAAATAAAGTGTATAATAATAATAATGTGAATAATATTAATAATGTAGATAAATTGCAGGCTCCGGAAGCTACGATCATGGTTCCTTAAAGCAACCAATCCCGAAGCAACTGGAACGTGCACGGCATCCGCTTCTGCTCCTTCTGTGTTAGAAGGTAAGCAAGAGCGTGAAATTTACGCGTGATAACATCGGGCAACACTGTTCCTTGGAATCAGGTCTCTAGCCGCGGATGACCTTACACGGCCGATGGGACAGTTGGAGATGAAGGTTTCACCTCTGGATACTTTTTTAGAGCTACCAATCTTTGTAGAATGTTAAGAGGAACAGTGTTGACGGACCAGATGGAGTGATCCCAGAAGAACAGACTTTTGCATCCGGTTCGCGATGAAATGAGCCTGATGTTTGATATTTCGCCTGTTTTTCTCCCTCCTTTTCCGCGATATTACCATCGGCTGGTGCCGAGAATCCAATCACTTAAATGATCTTGTTCTTCAGATCTTGGAGGACAATATCAGACTTCGCAGCACTGATACGTTGAGTGGTGGAGAATGAGAAATTCCAGTAGGTCTTACACTGATCATTCTCCACAACGTACTCGCGTTCTCCCTGGGCGTATGGCAAGACGGGCAATAGATCAACACCATAGAAGTGCCTAAGATGGTAATATAACACTTTTTCTTTATACATACATGCAAAACCCGCGTTTGCCCACCGTTTACAGACATCCAAAATGGCCGATTCCGCACTGTGCGCGAAATCAATGAGCAAAATCCCCAACACCGATGACCAAAACGCTGTTACCGGTTAGCAAAATGGTATCCACGGTTACCAAAATATTTTCGCCACCGGTTGCCATCTAGCGTCATAAACGGTTACTATGCGAACATCATTTTGGGTGAGGTTGGGTTTATTTCATTCGTAACAGTTTTTTATCGTTCATTTTTGTTCAAGTAATTCGTTGCATGATGAGATTAAAGAGTTTATTACAAGCTAAGGTGCAAACGGCAAAAAATCATAGAAATGGATTTCGCTGACGAAGACAGCATTGCAAGTTTCGATGACCTACAAAAAAAGATAGAGGAAGCAAACAACTTTTCGTCTCGGGTTTTGCATAGTATTCTTTAAAGAAAAATAGAGTTCGATACTCGGGTCCTCACGGGCGATTTGGTCACTGCTCGTGTGAAGGAGCTGCGTGAACCCTAGGCGCCTTCATACTCGCAGTGACTAAAACGTCCGTTTGGCCTCTCGTATCGAAATATACTATTAAAGCCGCATTGTGTCTCTCTATGTACCCGTAGCGTACATATTTAGAGCATCCACTGAGAACATGTCCAAGTATTTCTGGCTCTTGCTTGCACACTCGGCAGTTGGTATCGCTCACAGGTACATTCATTATGCGCTCGCAGTAAACTAAGGTGTCTATAACGACGTCTTGAAAGGCAAAAAGAAATCCCTCAATCTCCGATCTCAATCCAGCAAACTTGAGAAACATGTTGGACAGACCCATCGAGAGCTCTTTTCTACGCATGATGCCGTAGAATTCACCGTGAAGGGGCTTGTCAGCATGTTCTCTTAGTGGAAGCGTATGTTCTGCTTCCTGTATACGACTTTTGAGCACCAGAGGTGTTAGTGATGGTAGGCCATGTGTAGTGTCGCTGGAATCAAATGGGAGGTCAAGTTCCTCTGCGGCCCTATCTGCGGCACGGTATAGAAACGCCGCAGCATTGGCGACTTCATGTTGATGTACGAGTCGCATAAGAGAATCTGTTCTTTTTAGAACTGAGCAGGTTGTAACCAGAACCGTTCTTCGATGAAGACACTCTAAGCTTAGTAAGCCTCTACCCCCTTTATCTCGAGGGAGATATATTCGAGGTACTGAAGATCTAGGATGAAGACTTCGATGTATTGTCATCATCTTGCGTGTGCTTCGGTCAAGTGGCTTCAACTCATCGACTTTCCATTTGACTGCACCAAACGTGTAGAGCAGTATAGGAACGGCCAGCATATTAGTCGCCTGGATCTTATTCTTTCCAGATAATTCGAAAACCCAAATTTTTCTGAGAATTTAGTGATACCTTTTTCCAAGGGCCGTTTTTGACTTACGCACATTTTGGGTTTCCACTTGCCGTATTCCAAGATATGTATATGTTTCTCCAATACCTAGATGTTGATGTCCAAAACCTAGGTGGACGCAGGCACACTTGTCAAGTCCGAAGCTCATGTCAATCACTTTAGAACTCCTATTTACCGCCTTCACAAGGATGTTAAGGTCCTCTTTCGAGGAAGCAAAGAGTTTAAGGCCGTCCATGTATAAAAGGTGGTTGACTTTATATTCTCTTCTGTTCGGTGGGCCACATGAGTATCCATAGATTTTGCCTCGGAGCACAATAGATAGAGGCAAGAGGGAGATGCAGAAAAGTATCGGACTTAGAGAGTCTCCTTGAAAGACCCCCTTCTTATATGTGACATAGCTTGTAGTCACTTGTCTTTTGTCAGATGTTATGACAAATCTTGTCCGTCACAAGAGCATAAGCTCTTTTATGCATCTCAACATTTTTTGATGCACCTCCATGCATTCAAGGAGCCTAATAAGTAGCTCATGGTTCGTGTTATCGAATGCCTTGCGGTAATCAATCCAAGTCATGGACAGATTGCGTCGATACCTGATCGAGTCCTGGGTAATACACCTGTCTATTAACAGGTTCTCCCTGCAACCTGCCAGCCCTCTCTTGCATCCACGTTGTTCAACTATTACACTCCATACCGGCTCGATAGATGTTAATATCCTCTCTTTGAGGATGCCAGTGAATAGCTGGTACCTGGTGTTTAAACAAGCTATGAGCCTGTAGTTCTTTGGACTTGACGAATCTCCGGTCTTAGGGATCAATACCGTGCGTCCTTCCACTAGCCACTGCGGGATGGTTTGTTCTCCGTTTAAGAAAGTAGTAAATATACAAGCTAGATGTTGGTGCGTAGAAGTAAACTTCTTCCACCAAAAGTTGTCGATTTTATCTGGCCCTGGCGCTGAAAAGTTCTTAGTTCTAGTGATAACTTTCTTCACTTCTTCAGCAGTAATTAGTGGACACTCTTCCTCTGGACCTTGTAACCTTTGCCTTTGGCGAAAGTTACGAAAGAGTGATGTATCAGAAGCGTCTTCATTTAGCTGATAAGTATCTCCATATACTTGCTCCCAGATGACTTGAATCTCTTCCCGACTAGACGGATTTTTAACGGCACGTGACGCTTTATTGCACAGACGGTAAGGATGAGGAGAAAAGGTGGAATTTTCCTGAATCCACTTAACTCGCCGTTCAAGGCGCTGTTTCGCTGTTGGAAGAGATCTTATTTTTTGTGTCCAGTGCTGCTTGATGGTCAACAGTTTACACTTGTTCAGCGTGTGATTTGCTTTCCTTAAGTTTCGAGCAAGTGCCGTAACTTTTGGAGTGAACTTTTTATTCGATGTTATGTAGCTAATCACACACTGAACATTTGATGCATGCCGTTTCAATGTTGAACTGAAGTTGTGCAATACGCTGGCGAGTCTTACTCAGACGTACTGAAGTATCGTTACTTCTATTGTCGCTAAGCAGGGAGACCGCCTTCTCGTAAACTACACAGTTCAGAATCCAGAGATTAACATCGTCGGGGAGCAAATCGGGGAGCAAATCGGGGAGAGCAGTATTAGCTTCAGCTAATTTGTCCATCTTGAGGAAGACTTTTTGGTGGATAGATCTCCTATTTCTCATGTTGGCATTATCGGCTATCTGCAAAGTTGGTCTTGCTGGAACGGGTGGAATGTACGCTGGAGGATGTTGCTGCTCTTCTTGTTGATAAAGTGCTTCATATCCGTCTTTTCGCAAGAAGGATACCTGATCTCTTAAATACTGAGGCGTTTTATGAACATATTCCGGGTGCATATTGACCCAACGGTCATGTAACCTCTTCATGAATCCTCTTCGCGCGGGTGAACTTCTTTGAGTTGGTCCGACCATTTAAATCGATGTTCTCGCGTTTGTCCGGGGCCATTGCCTGGTCATCGCCTCGGTTCGTTCCTATTGCCACTCCCAACTGAACCATGGCCTTCATCCGAAAGAGGCCTATTGTGGGTGGCACTACGCGATACTTGTGTCGTAACCGCATAATTCGTTGCATTGGGGAGTTAGCCCAAAGCAACGTGGTTGATTGCAAGAGCCGGAGCTCTTGGGCGATGGGGTCGCCACATTCCTACGCCATAATGTAGATAATATTAATAATGTAAATAATATTAATATTGTTCAAATAGAAATAGAGCATACGTATGTATAAGAAGTTTTTAAAGAAAAGGGGAAGGGGGTGGGAAGAGGGTGGCGCAAAAAATTGTTTGTATACGGGCAGCCAAATGTATAGCGCCGGCTCTGGCGATACCGTCAACACGTTCCAGCTTCTTCCGCGTAATTTGGGAAAAATTTCGATTTTCCCCATACTATCAATGACGTTTTGTCCGTGGTAGCGGCCATACTTGCTTCGGCACTAGCGCCGCCATTTACGCGGTGGTATTTTCTTTCGTCAATACTACAATGCAGTATATTTGAATTCTAACTCCAAATCACAAAATTAAATTTTTAACAGGTAAAAGTGAATGACAAAGGTCACGTGCTTGTGCGAGCTAAACGTAAAGATCTAGAGGCCAATAGACGCATAAAGGATATTTGCTCCTTCAATCTTGAAAACTCAAATACTGCAGTTATCGTGGGTGGTGGTCCAGCAGGGGCAACCTGCGCAGAAAGTTTACGCCAGGAAGGTTTCACTGGACGTATAATTATGATCTGTAAAGAAAATTCTTTACCTTACGATCGAGTTAAAGTGTCAAAATCTATGGATTTGAACGTTCAAAATATTCTCTTGAGACCTCAGATATTCTATGACGAGTATAAAATAGAAACGCGTCTCGGTATAGAAGCAACGAGTAAGTCTTTTTTTTCTTCTGTGAATATTTCTATCTGATATTATAAATTATAATTGTTGAATTAAAATCTCGTTATTGAAAAATTCTTGAAAATGGTTTCTAATGGATCTCGTTTATTTCATAGACTTAGACACTGAGCGGAAAGTATTAACACTGAGCAAAGGAGAGAAAATTAATTATGGAGATTTATTTATTGCAACTGGTTGCAGACCTAGAGTGCCCGATATTCCTGGTGTGGATTTAAAAAATATTTTTGTGCTACGAAATTACACTGATGGAAATTGTGTTCATAAAGCGCTCTCTCCTAATAAGCATGTTGTAATTCTTGGGACGAGTTTCATTGGTATGGAAGCAGCAGCTTTCTGCGTTGGTAAATGTGCTTCTGTTACTGTGATCGGAAGAGAATCTCTGCCTCTGGAACCAATTTTCGGCGATAAAATTGGAGAGAGAGTAAAGCAAGAATTTGAATCAAAAGGTTATTAAAAAAGAGATATAAGTATTTAAAATGTTAACCGAATTGCACATACTTGAAAAAAGATTATTGGAAAATTCTTTAAAATAAAGAAATTTAGAAATTCAAAAAGCTTCTATTTAAAAAAATGTAATTTTGTTGAAATTTAAAAAAAGTACTGAATGGCTGAATTTCTTTCAGGTATACAATTCATATTCAAGAACAGTATTGAGAAATACCTACCGAAGGCGAACGACAATAAAGTTCTGAGCAAAATTGAACTGCAAGATGGAACCACTTTACCTGCTGATATTGCAATATTAGGTATTGGTTCCTTTTATAATACCGACTGGCTTAAAGGTTCTTCCATTAAAATGTTGGATAACGGAACTGTGGAAGTGGATAAGGTAATATTCATAATTTATTTAAGAAGATATGTTTTCAAATATTTGTTAACTAATTATTTCATTTTAGTACCTAAAAACGAACATAGAAAACATTTATGCTGGGGGTGACATCGCATCCGCTCCACTAAATATTTTTGATACTTCTGCTGCGATAGGGCATTACTCTTTGGCACACTATCACGGAAAGATCGCTGCTTTGAATATTTGCAGAAAGGACGTTGTACTAAATTCCGTTCCATTTTTCTGGACCACTTTATTCGGAAAAAGTTATCGATATGCAGGTATATGGAGATTATAATTAATTCAAATATCGAGAAACAGTTTTTCGTAGAAATAAATTACTTTCGTAAACATAATTAGACTTGCAATTATGCTACGTCGTCTCGTCCTCTAGATCAGATATGTAGTAACGCTAGGTGCTCGATCCTAACTCACAGTATTTCAAAGCCTATAGTTAAGCGCGTCTTCCGTCAGAGGGTCTTCCTTCCGTCCCCACTCCATTACGCTTTTCTGTGCGATTCTGCTCACAAGCTAGAAAAATTCGTTCGTAGAAATTTATAATTTTTCGTGTTTTATTCGCGCGCGGGTCAATTTGCAGCATGTGATGGAAGAGTTATTCGACGAGTTCAAGGAGCACCTAAGGAAGGGGATGAAGAGGCATTCTCCGTTCAGATCCAGTGATTTTTATCATAGATCTCAACGAAGCGACGAAGATGACGGTGAGCGCAGCCTGCGAGGCTCGTCACGTCACGGTCGTTATCGCTTTCGCTCATGCTCAGCGGCGAAAGAACGACGCTACGCGTCTAGAGATCACTACGACGAAAATGGTGGCGAGCGTTACCCGAGAGGTCCGTCACGCCATGGTCGAAGCCCGTCTCGCTCACCCTCTATCTATAGGGAGCGTTATTCCAAGCAGCGATATTTTCCTTCTGAATCAAGAAGCTCCAGCCGCGGAAGAAGCAGATCGCCTATTCGTGACAATCGAAGTCCAAGCAGAGAATTTCGTGGTTTCTCTAAGGCACGTGAGAGCAGCAACCCAAATCTCGAAAATGTGGAGAACGGGCCAGCCCACGTGGAGAACACCCAGAAAGATGACGAAAATATCATCGAGGAAACATCACCTGAAATTATGAATCTTTTGGGAGGAAAGGCCAAGAATGCAGAATTTGGCCCTGAGATCCATCCATCGCTTGTCGAAATTTGGTCAGGGATTCTCAAATCGGGACTTTCCAAAGATGACAGGAAGGAGTTAATAGAAAAATACCCAAACACGAGAAATTGCCTGTTACTACAAGCGCCGGTGCTCAACCCGGATGTAAAAGGTATTTCCTCTCTTTTAGTAAAAAAGGACTCATACCAAGTGTCTGCGCAGGCGCAACTAAGTGCAGGTTTGACGGCGATGGGCTTATGTCTGACCGAACTTTTGAAGAGTCAAAAAGATAAGAACACGACTTTAGATGTGGTGCCCTTGATAGGGCTCCTTTATCGTTCCTAGCTTGGATCCGCTGGTTAAAAATATTGTTGACGACTGTGAAGTGGGAACGCTTCTTTTTGGTGATAAGTTCGCGGAACAGTTCAAAACCGCGCAGTCAATTGAAAAATCGAGCAAAACTATTGCAAAGCCGAATCGTCCAACAACGCGTAAAGCGCAAGACCATAAGAAGGAGTCAGCATCAACCAATAGCGGTCGAAGTTTTCCGGAACATTTAAACTCCAAGGGCCCTCCCAAGAAGAACTACAGACCTGCAGCTCGACAGGGAGGGCGAGGCCGCGGATACTTTCGGAACCAGGTACCGCCTAAAACTCAACGTTAAATGAGGTAAGTCCTTTTGCAGGGAGACTGCAATTGTTCATTGATGATTGGGAAAAAATCACCTCAGATTCCCTTATTCTGCAATATGTCACAGGCTATACAATCCCCTTTTCCTCAAGACCCTGTCAAAAACAATGACCCAAAGAGGTTAGTTTGTCAAAACAGGAGTCGATCGACTGCAAAAGTGCATTCGATCAACTTCTCGAAAGAGGGGCAGTTTCTGAGTGCTCACTGACCCAAGGGCAATTTATCTCTCCTTATTTTAAATTGCCAAGTCTAACGGTGGAAAACATTTCATCCTAAATCTTAAAAACTTAACCTTCCGGTGGGCGCGCCTTTAAAACACACACGGGCGGACCATGGAAAAGCAGCACTGAGTGCTGCCACGCTCCCACCGAAAGGTTAAATAGATTTATCGAGCCTCCCCATTTTAAAATAGAGGATAGGAGAACAGTAATCAGAGTTCCTTTTAAAGATGCCTTTTTGGCTACCCTAGACCTAAAGGATGCATATTTCCTCATCCCTATAGCGAAATCTTCTAGGAAATATTTGAGATTTATTTTTGAAGGACGATATTAGGAGTTTAACTGCATGCCTTTTGGACTGTGTACGGCCCCCTTCGTCTTTACCAAACTGCTAAAGCCAGTAGCCGAGGAATTAAAATCTAGAGCCTTCTTGTCAGTAATTTACTTGGACGATTTTTTGCTTATTGGTAAATCAAGAAAACACTGTCTTGAAAATGTAAAAGAAACTAGCAATTTATTAAAGAAATTTCGTTTTATGGTAAATACAGAAAAGAGCATTGCAGAACCGTCAAAAATAGCAAAATTTTCAGGTTTTCTTTGGGATACCCTAAAAATCCTAATTCAATTGCCAGATGATAAAAAAGAAGCAATTTTTCTTCAATGCTTATCATTCAGCAAAAAAAAATCACGTGCGTCCTAAACTATGACACAATACAGATTTATGTGTAAACATCTTCGGTAAACGTTGACTGAAATTGAAATCTTACATAAAACAAATAATAACTCACGCACATGTGGGAGTATAAAAATTTATTTTCTCTTATATATAATGTCGTGCAAAAGTTTCTGGTCAGTTATTTTCCAATAGGATAATAATCCTAATCTAACAATGTAATAACCCTACTTTAATAATAATAAACTGTAGAGTTTCTCTCTATTGACATATCCGGCATATTTTGCCGGATTTGAATGTTCTTTTCCGGTATATTTTATCGTGTACTAAATTGAATTCTGAAGAATTTATTATGAATTCCAAACGATTCTATACTCTGTTCTCCGAGAGAAGGACCTGAAGACGCGCATGGGGGTTGTGGTTTCTCGATGGAGGAGTGTCCTTACCCTTTTTTTTCACACGCAGTTTCTTCATTTCTCTTATCATTGGTCCCTTGATATATTTATGACTTTTTTTGGGATTCTTTGTCAAATGTTTCGAAAGATTTTCACCAGATGTTAGCCGTAAAAGAAGAGGACCTCACCGCGTTCAAGTCTCGAGTTACAGGGGACAACGGTAGCCACTTGACTTTTTTTGGAAAAGGGGCAAAAATTAAAAAGTTAAAAATTAATAATTCTCCAATAACTCGCTTGACAGCAACATATTCGGAATGTGCACATTATTCTGATTCTACCGACATGTAATTTGGCCATAAAGGTTGAAAATTGGAAAACTAATCAATGTTAAATTAAATATTGAGCTTAAGTTTCTTCAAGTAAACTTCTTCAAATCTTCAACTTTTCGAAGCAAGTAAAATATCATTGGAATCGGAAAAATTCGTAGATGCTGATTATGTTATTTTCAAATCGCTAATTGCAAAATTGTCAGTTTTTAAATTTCCTCACTCTGACCTGTCTGGGGGCAAAAGACCCCTGCTGCGGTAAGGTCGCCGAAACAGATATCACTGAAAAACCAGACTGTCGACCATTGTCGTAAATCAATCAAGACAAGAGTTTTTCATGAAGTTGAAGGACTTCACTTCGGATTGGCTGAAAGATGTCAAGAAATCCCGCCTTCTTGAAAAAATTTAACAATAGACTGTGCGAAGAAAACAAAAATTGGTCGTCCTTCAGGTCCTTCTCTCGGGGAACAGAGTATAGATTAATTTGAAGAGGAAATTTTAGAAATTCATGGCAATAGAACGGTAACTTTTGTAACCAGTAACTGGGGTGCCTTCCCGCCCCTCACGAGACGTTGAAAAGGGGTAGGGGTTTAAACCAATAATATTTCTGTAACCAGTCACAGGGGTGCCTTTCGGCCCCCCACGGGACGTTGGAATGGGGTAGGGGTTTGACCAACATTATTTCTATAACGACTCACAGGGGTGCCTTACCGGAAGAGAAAATTAAGATCCGGCAAAATATGTCGGAAGAGAAAATTAAAAACCGGCAAAATATACAGGATCCGTATACACTACAAAAATATAATTCTTAAACAAATCATTATTGTTTGAATAATAAAAACTTATTTACAAAATACTTGGAAACTCGTCCCTTATTAATTAAAAATAATTCTTGTGAAGAAAATCCGAAGAACACCGTTTTTAGTATGAATTTAATAGAGAACTGCTATTTTGCATTTTTTGGGGTCACTTTCCAAGCATAATACCAATTCACAAAAATTTTATAACAAGTAGCTCTTTTTTCCATTTTTTTCTAAATCAAGCTTTTTCCATTTAAAACCCCATGTTAATTTTAAAGGCTCGGTGGTACGGGTTAACTTTCACAAAAAAAAAGAAAACAAGAAAAATGTTAAGTTGATAAACTGTAAATATAAATTAAGTATTTATTTTTAAAATTGAACTGTAGTACGACTCTTAACAATAGAATTATAATAAAATTGATTTTATAAGGCGATTCTGTATCTTTTTAGAATTAAATAATTCAATATATAGAATTCCTGAAAAAAACAACAAGAATTCAACTATCAAATTTGGACAAACACCACAAAATGCTCCTATTGCAATTCCTAAAAATTTTTAGTCTGATTTAAAATTCTTGAATTTCAATTAAATAATTTATAGATTTTTACGTTAAAAATTGAACTATTTCAATTTGAATGCCTTACGTAATTAATTAAATGTATGCATCCGATTGAAACTTCACAATCTTCTTTTAATTTTCAAAAACATTTTAATTAATATATTCATAATTTTAAAGTTTTCATTGTTTCATTTTTTTTTATTTTTCATTTTTAAATGACATTTTTCATTTAAGATTTTTAAGAAACGACTTATAATCACTAAATTGTACTGTTTTTAACACCCGTAAACTTGTGTCATTCGTGTCCGAGCGAAAACTAAGTGACTGAGTTACTCTGTGACTGCGAGAGGGATGCGGACCTTACCCTGCCCTAAAAAAAGTTATTTAGGAGGGGGACCTAAGGGCCAGAAGGCAGGTTTCTAGTTCACGTTTACTCTTTGTGGTGATAGAACGAAGTCTGAGGAGGACACGAACGACCCAGGCTTACCGGAATCGGTTGTTTTTTCTGCAAGCGAGTATTTGATTATTTTTGACTTTATAACGTTTTTTTTAACGCATTTGAACATACTAATGCTAACTAAATAATAATTTTGGTCATAGAACTCAAAATGGAGCAACGTAGATCTGATGATGTACAGCGCGTTCTTCGCGACAGGAAACAAGTATTTTAGGAACCGACAAAATGGAAAAACGCAAAAGATGTTTTTTTTTTATGTGACTGAGCGCGACAGAAAAACGCAGTTCTGCTGTGTTAGGTGCCGCAAGCCTGTTTGCGAGGAGCATAGGCTTGCTTGTTGCGCGACTTGCTTAGAATACATCAGAGTCCCGCTATAGTAGCCGTCTCGGGGGTACCCTTTATCGCTTCACACTATCTCGGGACTCTCCAAACCGTTCTTCTTCTCTTTCTTTCATGTGGCTTCTGACAACGCCGAACCCTAAACATCGCAACTCCGCTGACCTTACAAACGGCTCCCTCTCGTCCCCTTGGACCGCCTTGTCCCTTATCTCGGGAACTACTATAGTGGGACTCTAGTGTAATACGGAAGTATTATACATAAGCAATTTTTTACGTTGTTGAGAGTAATAAAAATGTATAGTACACTACGTATTTTTTACTTTTTTTTAACCATTTTAAATAAATATGAACGTTTGCAGGTAAGAAAATTTCATTATTTCGAAAACTCTTACTTCCATGAAATATCCCAATATTCACCTTTAAAACTTAAGCATTTATTTTTGTGGTAGCAAATTTTAATATTTTTTTCGAAAGGCGCATGTTTGAAATTTAATTTTCTTTATTAATTTTTTAATTTGGTTAATTAGATCAAAAGATATGATTTTTTGAAGAAAACACAGCATCTCTTCGACTTTATTTTGTTTATTTACAAAAATTGTTTGAATAATTTGTTTTTATCTGAAAGACTTTTGCATGTTTGTTGTGTAGAGACTTCAGTTGTGATCCCTGAATTTTTTCAGATTTCTCTTATCAGTGCAAATTATTGAAAAATGCGCTGGACGTGAACGACCCAGGTTTACGGGTTAAAGGTGCGGAAAAAACGTTTACGGGTTAAGTGTTAAGTTAAAATTATTCAAAAATTATATAATTTTCAACACTTAAAAAATTCATTGATTCATTCTTCAAACTATTTTATTTGGGACCGTACTTAAATTGCGTAACAGTTTAAGGGGGAGGGAGGGGTCAAAATATTTTGTTACGATTTGTTACTGAGGGGGGGGGGGGGGGGGGG
>CAKNXH010049036.1:17298-54363 GCA_932178445.1 Andricus quercusramuli
CCCCCCCCCCCCCCCCCTTCATTCATGTATGTAACTTTCGGAAATTCACAAATTAAATAAGTATCTCGCAGAAATTGTACAGAAATTTAATATGAATTCAACTTTACGCACCAAAGAAAACTGGTAGTGAAAAAAGGGACCTAGCCAACAACAATTTTTTTTAATTCAGGAAACAGTCAGGGATTTGTAAAAAAAATCTTACAAGAGTCCGAGATTTATATAACTTTAAATAACTGTCAAACCGAATAGATTGGAAAATTTTCAGCTTTTATTTGAAATTATTTTATTCCGCTTATAAAAGATTCTAGGTTCAAAATGTAACAAATGTAATATTCTGGTTTTTGAATATTAATGGTCAGGGAAAATTAAAAGGTGGTTAGGGAAAAATTAGAGAATTTTTAAAATTATGTTTTGCGGTAATCCGGATATAACATTCTTCTTAGTAATTTATTTGCTTTGTATTTATATTTCTTTTTTTGCAGTTGCTTCTTCCTGAAAATGATCTCTTTAGTTGTAAATTTTATTATTTGTTTGAAAATGCAACAGTTTTGTTCAAAAATTAATCTTTTTGCTTGAAAATTCCACTATTTCGTAGAAAATTTACTTTTTGACAGAAATTCATATTTTGGTGTTGAAAAATAAATTTAAATGTTTTTTGGATAAAAATCCAACTATTTTTTGGAAAATGTATATTTTTTATTAAAAAATTCATCTATCTGAGCAGAAAATTAATATTTTTTTGATAAGAATGCAACTGTTTGGTTGAAAATTCAACTATTTCGTAGAAAATTTATCTTTTGAGAAAAATTCAGATTTTGTGTAGAAAAATTAATTTAAATATTTTTTCGATGAAAATTCAACTATATTTTTTAATATTTGTCTTTCTGATATAAAAAGTCATCTGTTTTAGTAGAAAATTGATCTTTCTTCGATCCAAATTCAACTGTTTGATTAAAAATTAAATAATTGTTTTAAAAAGGCATCCTTTTTGTATGAAGATTCAACTGTTATTATCAAAAATTCGTCATTTTGGGTTGAAAATTCAAATACCTTCGTAGAAAATTTACTTCTTATTTGAACTGTTTTTTTTTTTAAATCTTTTTTTGAACCACTTTGTTAAAAAATAATTTTTTTGTTGAAGATTCATATCTTTATTTGAAAATTCATCTCTTTGGTTAAAGTTTGACTATTTAGTTGAGAACTGCTTTTTTATAATAGAAAATTTAACTGCGTGGGTAAAAGTTGAACTATTCTGTTGAATTTGTTTTTAATGAAGCTTTAACTCTTTGGTTAAAAATTTAACTATTTTGTTGAAAATTAATTTTTTTACTGAAAATTCCTATTACTGGTTGAAAATTCAATGTTTCTACAGAAAATTTGTCTTTTGGCTTTCAGGATCAACAATTCAGGTGAACTTTTTTTTCTTTCATCACTGTGAAATCTTTTTATTTGATGAAAATTCGTCTCTTTGATTTTGAAATTAATTTTTTTTCAATTACATTTCATCCGTCTAGGTTGAACTATCAACTATTAAACTTTTTTGTTACGAATTTTCTTTTAAGGTTGAAAATTGAACTATTTCTTTGAAAATTCAATTGTTTTGTAGAGAATTCAATTGTTTTGTAGAAAATTTAAGTATTTTCTTAAGAAGTCATCTCTTATCGTAGAAAAGTCACTTTTTTTGTTTAAAAGAAATAAAGCTCAAAATTTTTGGTTTGTATATGTATGTAAATGGGATTTGAATGTTAATGGTTAAAGAAAAAAAATTGGTCGAAGAAAAATCATAGAATTTTGAAAATGAAGTTTTCTCCCTGCACAGCACACATTATCTTAAATACAACTAATTTCCACTAGTTTCAAATCCCATATCTTATTATTTCTGGAAACCATAAATTACCTACAGCAATAGGGCGGTAGAAACATTTTGTTACGGTTCGTTACATGGGGGGGGGGGGGTTGATTATCCGTTACGTAATTTACGCACGGCCCCTTTCCTAAATCGCATTTTCTCCATTGCCTGCTTAGTCAACCTTTGTTTATAAAATACCGGTGCGGACCGATATGAGTTCTCTGAAAGAACACATTGTGTGGCATTTATATTACGCATCTACATTTAGAATTAGGCTAATTATATTTCCTGAAGAAGATTAACAAATTCTATCACTTATATCCAGAAAACAATAATTTTCCACGATTTTAAGATAATATAAGATCAAGTATTCTAATCCGGCAAAATATGCCGGATTTCAATTTTCTTTCCCGGTATATTTTATCGTATACTAAATTGAACTATACAGAATTTAATATGAATTCAAAATGCGAGAGAGAGAGAAGGAGAGAGAGAGAGATGGGCAAAGAGAGAGACTGAAGGGCTCCTTTCTGTGGGTGAAGAAAAGCGAGCCTCCGGTCTGTGCCATAAGACACAACGTGTGTGTCACAGGCCTGCGTTACACTATGCAGTCGTGGTTTCATTCGAATCAGGCGCGACTCCCCATATCAAGGTCTAAGATTTTTACACATCAAAAAGCATCTTGTAAAATCAGAGAATTAGCTCAATTTGTAGGCACCCTAGTGGCGGTTTGTCCAGCAGTTAGGTATGGAAGCTTATATACCAAGAATTTGGAGAGTGAAAAATTCTTAGCATTGAAAAATAAAAACGGAGATTTTAATAGGACAATGTTACTTTCTCGAGGTTTGCTACCGGACATTCAATGGTGGATTAACAATATTCGTTTCGCCAATAATCCTATCAGGTCATTAGATTACAAAATTGAGATTTTTACAGATGCTTCACTCTCAGGTTTAAAATGTTTCGCGAAAAATCTTCAATCGTGCGAAATTCTTCTTAGGATAGATAACACGACTGCCATATCCTACATTAATAGAATGGGGATCATTCAGTTCCCAAAATTAAGTGGACTATGTAAAGATATTTGGCAATGGTGTGAAAGACGCAACCTGTGGATCTTCGCGTCTTACATTCCATCTATCGAGAATTTTGTAGCAGACAAAGAATCTTGCCATTTACCGTATGAAACAGAGTGGGAACTGGCACCCCAGGCTTTCGAAAAAATAAAAATGGCTTTTGGAAGCTTTGATATTGATTTGTTTGCTTCGAATATACATTCGAAGTGCAGTCGTTTCGTTTCCTGGAAGCCAGACCCTGAAGCATACGCGGTAGACGCTTTCACAATTCAGTGGACTCACTATAAATTTTACGTCTTTCCCCCGTTTTCGCTGGTGCTCAGAACCTTACAAAAAATTATTTTTGATAAAGCGGAGGGAATAGTGGTAGTGCCCTTTTGGCCAACTCAGTCTTGGTTTCCACTGTACCAGACCTTATTAGTAGGCAATATGGTTTTTTTGGGTCCACATCTTAATTTATTATGTTGTCCATCCAGGGAATCCCATCCGCTGGCACAGAAGCTCACGTTGGTAGCAGGAATGCTGTCTGGGAAGCGTATTTTACACAAGGACTGCGAGAAGATTCCCTGCCCGTAATCCTCGCATCACTGTCAAAAGGAACGTACCAGCAATACGAAAAACCACTGCGTCTATGGCAAGCCTTTTGTCTCGAAAACAACCTATCTTGCTTTGATGCATCGGTTCCAGATGTTTTAAGGTTCTTGGCGAGCGAATTTAAAACCGTAAAGTCGTATGGAACTCTCAACACTTACCGATCCGTGTTATCGTTAGTTTTGTCTTATGACCTAGGTCAAGATGCAAGAATTAAAAGATTTTTCAAAGGCGTGTCCGTTTTAAAACCGCAGAAGGCTAAGTACAGCGACATTTGGGATCCGGATCCTGTCTTAACATACTTATCAAAATTTTGGCCGAATGGCGACCTTGAGTTGGAAAAAATGACTCTAAAACTAGCAACTCTCCTAGCGTTAGCCACCGCTCAGCGTATGCAAACACTTTCTAAAATAAAAATAGGCAATATTAAGATATCCGCAGAGTCTGTAAAAATTTTCATCACAGATAGGATGAAAGCATCGGCGATTGGTAAGGAGCAACCGATCTTGCAGTTCCCGTTTTTTCAAGAACAACCAAAACTATGTGTCGCGAGTTTGTTAGTCACGTATCTTCAAAAAACTTCACGCATAAGGCCTGAAAGTGAGACGGCTCTGTTTCTAACTTATAAGAAGCCACACCGAGCGGCAACTTCTCAAACAATTAGTCGCTGGTTAAAGACGGTACTAAAAAATAGTGGGATAGATACGAGTGTATTTACTGGGTACAGTATGCGACATGCTTGCACTTCCGCGGCGTACCAGAAAGGTCTCAATATAGACTTAATAAGACCAACGGCAGGGTGGTCTAGAAATTCGAATGTTTTTGCACGTTTCTATAACCGGCCATTAAGAGAAACTTCTTGTAATTTTGCATTGTCAGTACTCTACAATGTAAATCCTGCTCAAGGGAAATAAAGGTGGTTTCAAATCGCATATACTGCTTTAAACATCTACATATCTGATATAGAGGACGAGACGACGTAGCATAATTATACGATTAAACGAACTTACCTTAAGTGAAGTTCAATCGAAATTATGCCAGTACGTCTCGTCCGAATAGATCAGTACCTCCCTTTTTTGTTTTCCCGATACCCCCGTAGCGATTTGAACTGATTTGAATTTCAAAAAAGCGTAATGGCGTGGGGACGGAAAGAAGGAACACCCTCTGACGGAAGGCGCGTTTAACTATAGGCTTTGAAATACTGTGAGTTAGGATCGAGCAACTAGCGTTACTACATATCTGATCTATTCGGACGAGACGTACTAGCATAATTTCGATTGAACTTCACTTAAGGTAAGTTCGTTTAATCGTATAATTTTTAGGTATAAAGAAATTACTATTTTTCGTAAGCATTAACGAAGTAAAATTTCAAAATATTTCATATTTTCTCTGGATTTGTAGATTTTGAAATAAGGAATATTTTCAGTTATAAACATATATTTGCTAAAATCAAGAATTTCCAAGAAAAATTGGTTGTTTATGTCTTACTTCAGCCCTTAAGTTTTTACCTGAGTCAGGGCCTGTATTGTGATGAAAAATCGGCCCTGGAAAAAGGGTTAAAGTCGACCCATAAACAGTTAAAAAAAAGCTTGAGAATTTTTAACCGGCCCAACCTATCAAGGCCAATGGCCCAGATCGCTTAAAATGACCTGAGCCCACATTTGGCCATTTCCGAAACTCACATATTAAAATATTTTATTTATTATCTGAAAAAAAGCTCTAGAAAAAGTATGATAATTCATATTAAATGGGGTGAGCGTAATCCTGTTATTGTCCACTCAGAATTGAACAATATTAAATAGGTATAGTGAAAATTTGAAAACTTGCATATACAAACAATTTGAGGGTATCTACAGGTCGGGCAAAACCTGGAAATCAGCGAAAAGTCACGGAAAAATAAGGGATTTTGGCAAAAAACTGCTAAAAGTCAAGGAATTTCTACAATAAAAGAAAGTTTAACAACCACTAGAAACTTTAGATTTTAAAGTCAATTATTTTATAAGCAATTAGTTAAAGTAGGCGGTATGAACTCCTAAAAATCCAGCGAAAATTGCGAACGTTGTGTTTTTGGGTAGCAAATGTTAGAAATGTCGAGATTGGAAAATTATTAAATTTGCAAAACGTTGCTCGGCCGGCAATAATATTAAAATTGCAATTAAACAAATTAGTTACTTTAGTAAACTAGCCAAAAATTACAAACATTTTGCAAATCGTACTGAGTGATAAACAATTTATCACCGACGTTATATAAAATTTGCAAACTGTTTAGAACTTGGCAACATTCATAATTATAAACAAATCATTATTTTGTTAATCACTTCCCAGCGAAAATACCGTAGGTTATGCAAAATGTTCATTCTGCTTTTTTTCATTGAAAAGAGGCTAAAACTGAATAAAAAACGCAAATTATCGTTTCTTAAATTATTGTTGAATTTTTTGCAATTAGTCTCCTAAAATTCGAGCAAAAATTTCGAAGGTTTCGTTTTTGGGTAGCAAATGTTAGAAATGTCGAGATTTGAAAATTATCAAATTTGCAAAACGTTGCTCAGCCGGTGATAAGATTAAAATTGCAATTAAACAAATAAGTTACTTTTGTAAACTAGCCAAAAATTACAAACATTTTGCAAATCGTACTGAGTAATAATTAACTAATTAATAACATCATATTAGATTTGCAAACTGTTTAATACTTGGCAACATTATTAATTATAAACAAATTAGTATTTTGTTTATGACTCCGCAGCTAAAATACCGAAGGTTTTGCAAATTGTTATTTCTGCTTCTTTCCATTGAGAAGATACTATTATATGATTTGCAAAACTGTATGCATAACGCACATCATCGTTTTTTAAATTAACGTTGCATTTTCAGCAATTCCACTCATAAAATTCCCGCGAGAATTGCAAATGTTGCGTTTTTGGGTAAAAATTGTTTGGAAAAGACGAAATCTAAAAAATATTAAATTTTCAAAAGGTTGCTCGAGCGGCAAAAATATTAAAATTGCAATTAAACAAATTAGGCACATTGTTGAACTGGCCAAAAAATACAAACATTTCAAAATCGCAGAAGTTGTATTGTGTTTGAAAGGTTTAAAGTTTATTTTTGAACATAAAGTATCTCATAAAAATCAATAGTTTTAGCGACACTTAACTTTCAGGATCATTCTCCGTCAAAGTGTAAATTTTATACGAGTAAGCCCCCTGGTTTCTAGAAATCGAGTAACCTCAATAATTGACCTATAGGAATGCTTACTGTATTGAAATTTTATGAAAGCATTGCTAGTATTACTAGTAATGCTTTTCCCTCCCTAGGGATCGCGGGTCCTTGTAGCTGGTGGGAGGGCTCATTGACCACAGATCTGGAATAGGTGAACCTGCGGGGCTATATCGCGAGGTGTGGCTACTCTGGGGAACTGACGGACTCTGGTCCGTGAGACTCAAACTAAGGAGCGGTTCTTCTAGGGAGTGATGGCAAAGCCCACTGGAATATCGAGAGCGCGAGTTCTCATCCTCCCAAGCTAAGATGTGATCGCCGTGTGGAGAGCTGAATGGTACCAGGGTTAACAAATCCTTTGACATCCCGGCCTGCCCCCCTCAGCAGAGGTGGACAGGTAGGGGTTTTGAAGGAGGTGCCTTAACGGGGGCTTTGGGACACCAGGTCGAATCCCATAGTATGTAGACCCGCCCCCTGCAAGCGGGGCTCTGTGGGGGGTGTTTCTTATTTCCCTGGCTTCTCGTGGGACAGAAATGTTACCCGATAATTCAAAAAAACAAAACACAAACGATGAGGGATCCGCTTCGGGTCCCTCTCCCAAACCACCGCCAAAAGTGGGAGGCTCCATAGGGGGCAATCCGCCAGAGGCGGTGCGAAATAGTGAAGATGGTGGAGCCCTTCCGGGTGACCCAACTGGGATCCGCAGGGATCCCAGAAGCGTCCGGAGATGCTCCGAAGTAGCCTCTTAATGGCTGAAACGGGAATTTCCATTACGCAGATTAATTTGCACCACAGCAAAGGTGCCTCGGCGGTTCTAGCCAGACGCATGTCTGTGGTGCAGACAGGGATCGCCCTAATCCAAGAACCCTGGTTATACAGGAAAAGAATTTGTGCCCTGTCAGAATGTGGCTCCGTATGTAAGGGGCCACGCGAAAAAACGCCGAGGGCATGCATAGCCGTCAAAGGTATGGATGCGATCTTGGTGCCTAAATTCTGCTCCAGAGATCTCACCGTTATTAAGGTGAGACTCAGGGGCAGTAGCGGAGAAAGGCTAGAGGTATTTATTGCCTCGCCTTACTTTCCTGGCGATGCCGAGGGACCCCCGCCTCCCAGAGAGGTTGAGGCTCTAATTCGGTATTGTAAAGAGAACAAGATTCCTCTGCTGTTGGGTTGTGATGCGAACTCTCACCATACGGTGTGGGGAAGCATAAATATCAATGACAGAGGGAGAGATTTAATTTAATACATAGCAGGCACAGAGCTGGAGATTCTGAA
This sequence comes from Andricus quercusramuli, assembly GCA_932178445.1. Classification (NCBI taxonomy): domain Eukaryota; kingdom Metazoa; phylum Arthropoda; class Insecta; order Hymenoptera; family Cynipidae; genus Andricus; species Andricus quercusramuli. The sequence continues at coordinate 25,303 of CAKNXH010049036.1, forward strand.
TCGGGGTGATACATGGATTTGGTCGTCCCTCCTATGACGAAATTATTTAGGGCAAGTATGGCCCTTACACTCGTGCCATCGGCATGGAAGGATGACAGAGTGGCCTTCATACCCAAACCTGGGAGGGAGGGTTACACTGCTGCCAAAGATTTCCGACCAATCAGCCTAACATCTTTTATCCTGAAGACGCTACAGAAGCTGATTGAGAGATACGTTAGGGATGAGGTGCTTTTGGCCTCCCCGCTTCATAGAGGGCAGCATGCTTTCCAGGCAGGCTGCTCGGCAGAAACTGCGCTTCATGCTGTTGTCTTTTTGCAGCAGTTGGAACAAAAGGGATATGCTGTGGGCGCTTTCTTGGATATAGAGGGTGCCTTCAACAATACTCCTCCAGAAGTCATCTGTCGATAGGGTTTGAGATGTGGCGTGCCGGACCAGCTAGTATGCTGGATAGGAAGCATGCTACGCCGAAGCAGACTCGAAACCAGATGGGGTGAAAGCCTTGTAAGGGGGATAGCTCCGCGGGGTTGCCCACAGGGAGGGGTGTTCTGTCGCCTCTCCTGTGGTGCATTGTAGTGGACGGCCTCCTTCGAAGGCTAAATAAAGAAGGGTACTATACCCAAGGATATGCGGACGACTTTATCTTCATCTTTATCTGGAAACGCTGACGGGTCTTATAAGGTCGGCGCTGCGCATCGTAGAGCACTGGTGCGATAGCACAGGACTCTCGGTAAATCCGGAAAAATCAACCTGGTCATTTTCACGAGGAATTATGAATTTCCGAAAGCTGACATTCCTGTATTCTGTGGTGGGAAGCTGACGTTTTCAGATTCAGTTAAATATCTAGGCGTAATCCTAGATAGCAAGCTGAGCTGGGCAAAGCACCTGGAGACCCAATGCAGGAAATTTGTCATGACTTTTTGGATGTGCAGGAGAGCCTTTGGGTTGAAGTGCGGGCTAGGGCCTAAAATGCTTGCATAGCTCTACTCTGCTGTTTTAAAACCCAGGCTCCTACACGCGGTCGAGGTCTGATGGCCAGGAGCGGAATTTAAAACTATGCAGGACAGGCTGCGAAGATTACAAACGCTAGCATTTAGGAGTTTGACTGGAGCAATGAGGACTGCGCCCGCATCGGCGATAGAATTCATGCTCTGTGAGGAACCCCTACATGTTGCGATAACCGCCAGAGCGGCTCACGCGATAGGCCGCCTGGCAAGAGCAAATAGATGGACTACGGGGACTAAACACGCTAGACTCCCAAGTGATATTAGCACACTGCCGATTCTACAGATGAGGCAAGATAAAATAACAAAACGCTTCAACTTCACCAAAGCTTTCCGCGGCTGTATCTCAAGCAGGGATCTGTGGAAAGAAAATGGTAACCCGCTTCTCCAGGGGGAAATCGGGTATACGGATGGCTCCAGGGGAGAGGGAGGGTCAGGAGCAGGAATTTATGACAGCAAGAGAGGAAAAGGGATAGGGATCACACTTGGGCGACACGCTACTGTCTTTCAAGCGGAGGTCCTGGCCGTCCTTCGCTGTGCTGAGACACTAATAGAGGAAAACGCTGCTGGCAGACAGATCACGATCTGTTCGGACAGCCAAGCGACACTAACTGCAATAGGGAAACCAGACATAAAATCAGAACTGGTTTGGGAATGCAATAAGGCATTAAACCAACTTGCAGAAAGAAACAAAGTGGCTCTCATATGGGTCCCTGGTCACACAGGGATCAAGGGTAACGAAAAGGCGGATGAGTTGGCAAAGTGCGGCGCAGCGAGCGAATTCGTAGGACCGGGACCGGTACTGGGAATAGGGTCTTGCAGTGTCGGAGTCGGAATGGCCATTAAAAACTGAATCTGAACAAAACACAGGGAATACTGGGAACAAACCAAGGGTTGCCGTCAGGCGAAATCCATCCTGGGGTGTACCTATAGGATGGACAGAGCCAGGGATATCTTGAGTTTACCCAAGAAAGACATAAGGACAGTGGTACGGACCCTGACAGGGCACAATCACTTGAACTATCATATGCACAAAATGGGGTATAGCCCCACGACGGAGTGCAGGAGGTGCGGCAGGGATGACGAAACATCCCTACATGTATTATGCCAGTGCCCGGCATTAGCTAGGCTCAGGCAACAGACCCCCAGGGTCCATTTTATGGAAACAGAGGAAATCGGAACGCGATCAGTGGTCAAGAGGTCTGAGGTCGACTGCTGAGAGTAAATATGTAAGGGCGTGGCACAATAGGCTTTATAGCTTGAGCGCCAGGGGAGTTCTTCATTGGTTTCCCACCCGTATTAAAACTAAAACTAAAAACTAGTAATGCTTTTATAAAGTATCAATACAGGAAGCATTCCTATTGGTCAATTATTGTGATTATTATATTTTTGTATAAAATAATAAAGTATAAAATGTACACTTTGACAGGGAATGACCCATCAGCAGAATTGTCAATCATAACGCAAAGGACGGAATACAAAATTTAGATCATTTTCGTTTTATAAGAAAATGTCTACGAATCTTTCAGATACAATGTGTCTGTATATATTTCCTGTACTTTCTATTCTTTAATATTCAGATTTTTTTATTTTTATATTTTACAGTTGAAAGGATGTTATCTCTAAATTCGAATATGCCTTCAATAAAAAACAAAAAATTCTTTAATTTCCATATTGGCTATGAATGTATACGGATTATGTACAAATTATATAATATGAATAATAAATCAATAGAAAATTGTCCTAAAATTTCAAGCTTAAATTTCAGAATAGCCTAAAGTAAAATATGTGTTTCATAGTACTATATGTTGTCGGTGTTTATAGTCCACAAAGTTTGTTTCCCACTAGAAGCTTTGAGAGAAATCTATGAGTAGAGAAAGGCGAAGCGTCATTTTCACTCAAATATCAAGTGTGATTACATTGAAGGTGAAAAATATACTCTCATTCGAACTCACGAATTGCTTTTGAAAAATTAAGAAAGGTAAACTATCTCAATCAATAACGGCGAAACTATAAATTTCTAAAAAATTTTAATTTCTGAATATTATGATAGAAATTTTGGTTTCATAACTCAGTTATCGGAAGTAACATTGTTGTCTTTCGTCCCTCGATATGCATTACACTAAATAGTTACATGGGAGGAAAGGCAACATCGTTACTTACTCACAGTTGTCTTATAATGTACAATTGTCTCTAAAATTGTCCTAATTTTCAAAATAAATTAATAATTTTAATTATGCTCCGGTTACCTTATAAAAATTATTTTTAAAAAATTATTAACTTATCAAAAAATTTTCACGCAATTCCTAAATTGCACATGGTCACTCGTTTTTTTTCAAATTTTTCCTCTCTTTTCTACATCGGCAGTTATTTTATTACTTAAAAAAACTTTTTTAAAGAAACAAGATACCATGAAAATAGGAAGTTAGTAGTAAGTTAATTATCACTAAGTACGATTTGCGAAATGTTTGTATTTTTTGGCTAGTTTAACAAAGTGCTTAATTTGTTTATTTGCAATTTTAATATTGTCGCTGGTTAAAATTATTTAAAATTATCAAAATATATTATAAAATTATAAAATTATTTTTAAAATTATTAAAAATTGCCGGTTACCTTTTTAAAATTTGATATTTTTTAGATTTTGACTTTTCCAAATTTTTTTACCCAAAAACGCAACATTTGCAATTCTTGCAGGAATTTTATGAGTGGAATTGCAAAAAAATGCAACATTAATTTAAAGAACGATGATGTGCGTTATGCATACTGTTTTGCAAATCATATAATATTCTCTTTTCAGTGGAAAGAAGCAGAAATAAAATTTTTCAAAACCTTCGGTATTTTCGCTGGGGAGTCATAAACAAAATAATAATTTGTTTATAATTAATAATGTTGCCAAGTAGTAAACGGTTTGCAAATCTAACATGATGTTAGTACTTAGTTAAATATTACTCACAAGGGACCTTTAGGTCTGGTTTTTTTTGTTTGAATTGATAGTCTCCTCAATGAAAGGTACGTACCAGAGGTTTTCTGAGAAAAATCAAGAAGACGCAATTTTGAACCATTTTCGAGAAAAATGCATTTCGAAAATTTCTAACGGATGGTCATCGAGCCGGTGTAAAAGTATTTCGAATCGTCGGTAGCTCCCTGGTAGGGCGCTCGGCGGATAGCCGGAAGGTTGCGCGTTCGATTCTCACTATCCATACTTTTTTTTTATTCATTAAAATGCTTGTTTATTCTATCTTTGAATAACATTTGATAGAATTGTACCATTTAATGATTATTTATTCCTTATTTTCAATAAAAACTCTGTTAAGAGTATTTTTATTACCACTCGTTTGGAAAATTATGAATTTTATTAAAATGATTTATTCTTCAATAGTTTCCAGTATCTATATTATTGAATTAAAGTAGGAACAAAGTGAAAAAATACACTTTCAAGACACATCTGATTCTTGTCAGTAAATATATATGAAATGAGTCACTACTTCCACTGGCATTTCGTATTTATTATTTTAATTTTTATTTCAAATACTTTGTTCCAACTTTAAATTAATAATATAGATACTAGAAACTATTGAATTATAAAGAATTTAAAAAAATGCACAATTGTCCAAACGAGTGGTAATAAAAATACGATTAACAGAGTTCTCATTGAAAATAAGGAGTAAATAATCATTAAATGGTATAATTTTATCAAATGTTATACAAAAATTAAATAAACAAGCATTTTAATGAATAAAAAAAAAGTATGGATAGCGAGAATCGAACGCGCAACCTTGCGGCCAACAGCCGAGCGCTCTACCAGGTAGCTACGGACTCTTCGATATACTTCTACACTGGCTCGATGACCATCCATTTTGCAATTTTTGAAATGCATTTTTCTCGAAAATGGGTCAAAATTGCGTCTTCTTGATTTTTCTGAGAAAACCTCTGGTACGTACCTTTCATTGAGGAAAGTATTAATTCAAACAAAAAAAAACAGACCTAAAGGTCCCCTTGTCAGTACGATTTGCAAAATGTTTGTAATTTTTGGCTATTTCACAAAATTAGCTAATTTGTTTAATTGCAATTTTAATATTATTGCCGGCCAAGCAACGTTTTGCAAATTTGATAATTTCCCAATCTCGAGATTTCTAACATTTGCTACCCAAAAACACAACGTTCGCAATTTTCGCTGGATTTTTAGGAGTCGGATTGAAAAAAATGTAACAATAATTTAAAAAACGATAATTTGCGTTATTGCTTTAGTTTTGCAAATCATATAATAGTCTCTTCTCAATGAAAAAAAAGCAGAAACAACATTTGCAAAACCTTCGGTATTTTCGCTGGGGAGTGATTAACAAAATAATAATTTGTTCATAATTAATAATGTTGCCGTATCACGAACGTTTTGCAAATTTAATACAAGATAGAGACTGAATTTATAATTACTCACTCAAGTTTGCAAATGTTTTGAATTTTTGTGAAGCAATGGGGGGCAAATGTTGCAAATTAATTTTTTTAAACAAAATGCCGACCCGATCACGTTTTTCAAAATGTTATTTTATGTTCAACATATAAAAAAACAACTATAGAATTTTTTGTAGACCTTCGGAATTTTTGTTAATTGACTCGATTTTTATGTCTAATTACACTGGTCTATTAGGACAAAATAACGAGATGGTGACTGACAGCAACATGAGCGAGACAGACACAGAAGTACAAGTCCCGCTTAATATCGAGCCAATTAATACACCTCACACCAGTTTCCCCATGTGTGCGGGAAGGGAAAGACGAAGGGGTTCACGTGCGACTCCTACCCGACCCGGGTCAGCCACTGCCGGGTTTGATCAAAATTACAACGTCCTAGAGCGCAAGTTGGAAATTTCGACTGCCCAATTCGACAATCTGATTTCTCAGCACAGTAGTTTGTTAGAGAGGCTATTATTGGCGAATAAAGATCAGATTGCACAACGTCACATTGCCAATCATGAGAACCCCCTCTTACATATTCCGCACAATCGAGGATCTGAAGGGGGAGAAATTTTGTCGAAGATACCCAGTAATAAACATTATCCAAATCATTTCGCGGATGTCGGATCGGATTCAGACGCCATTCGGGATCGTCGTCGTCGAAATCTGAATTCGGTTTTGATAAACCCCTCATTTAATTCGGGAGCTTTTGCTCATTTTAATGGAAGTCCTGACGCAATCGAGACTTCTAGACTCAGACCGATACACGATCCGTCGATCAATTGACGATCCGTCGACCGATAGAAACAAAATGGGTTCGGTGGAAAGGGAACTCAGGCACATGCGCTTTGAGAATGAGGACCCAACGTTTCGGCCGAGAATTTAAACTCTGAACAGAAATCGTAAATATCTGAATTAGGCCAAAAGTTATACGAGTTTAAAGAAAAAATTGGGGTTTTTTAGAAAAACAAAGTCAAAAATTCAAATACGCAAAACTCTGTAAAAAAAATTTTGTTTCACAAATCGCAAAAATACGTATCGCCTAATTTCCTCTAAAAAAACAACATATTTTGTCCGCGAGAGATTCTGCAACTTTTTAATTTTACGACATTTTTGTAATTTTTGAAATTTCATTCCTTGAAAGTTGATTTCAACTGTTTTTAATAAAAAATTAGAATTTCTTCATTGAAATGGCAATTATAACATTTTTCGTTGAAAATTCAGCTTTTTTGGTTGAAAGTTCATATTTTTTAATTGAAAATTTAACTGTTTAGTTAAAACTTATATTTTTTGTTGAAATTTTGATTGACGTACAGAAATATTTGAAAATATTTGAAAATTCTCTTAAGAATCTTAGGAAAATTATATTTATACCTATAACCTTAAAAATAAATAACTTGAAGAATAAATAGTTCATCGAAATTTTTATTTTGTATTGAAATTATTTTTTGCCTTAAATTATAATTTGGTTGTAATTTTCCTTTTTTCTTGACTAAAAATCGTTTTTAATTGGAAATTTATTTCTTTTGTTGAAAATTCATTTTTTCAAAGTTGAATTCACTCATTTTTTATTTAAAATAAATTTTTTTAAATGAAATAGCAATTATCACATTTTTTTCTGGCAATTAAACTTTTTGTCTGAAAATTAAACTATTCGGTTGAAAATGTGTTTTTTTTTGTGTTCAAATTTTTATTTGAAATATCTGAAATCTTGAAAAATATTTCGAAATTTTTGTCAAGACTCTTGGAAAACTTATATTTATATTTACTTTTACACCTTTATTTTAATTCTCAAAGGATTTTAAGTGAAATTAGTTGTAAATAATTGTAAAATAAATTCAACGAAATTTATTTTATAAAGAAATAGCCCAAGACAAAACAGTTTTGAAGGTAATTGTTTGTAGTATTTTAATAACTAATAAACTTAATTTCAGAATATTTTTCCGTGATTCTGTCGTAGGATCAAGCATGATACAAAAAAGTGTCGTAACATTTCAAATAAGGGATAGATTTCAGGAATGGAATTATACAAACATCTTCGTTAGTTACTAAAATACTATGAACACTTGCCTTTCAAATGATTTTTCCTAACCATAAATCAGATTTAAATACACTCAAAAAGTAAAATTAAAGAAGGTCAGAAATTCATGCAGTTCTTTTTTAGAAAATTCCATACATTTTTTAATAAAACTCATTTCCACGCCACCGCGGAGGTAGTTTCATGGGATATTTCTTTATAAAATAAATTTCGTTGAATTTATTTCATAATTATTTACAATTAATTTCCAATTAAAATTATTTTACAAATAAAATGAAATTGTAACAATAAGTATAAGTTTTCCAAGATTCTTGACAAAAGGTTCGAAATATTTTGTAAGATTTCAGATATTTCAAATTAAAATTTAAAAAAAAAACATTTCCAACCGAATAGTTTAATTTTCAGGCAAAAAGATTAATTCTCAAAGAAAAATGTAATAACTGCCATTTCAATGAAAAAATTCTAATCTATAATTGAAAACAGTTAAAATCAACTTTCAAGGAATGAAATTTTAACCAAATAAATAAATTTTCAAATAAAAAATTTTTTAATGAAGAAAAAATAAATGTTTCAACAAAATTAAAATTTAAGGTGAAAAATCCCCGGTTATGGGCACCCCTGCACAACAGTTGACAGAATACAAATATGGTGGATCTGATTGTTAAAGTACTTGTATTCTGACAGTAGTACGCAGTTTTCGAGGTGACATCAACGTAAATAGACGATTTGTGCATTAGCTGCGATGATATTGAAAACAGTAAGTAAAAATTAACGCATTTGTAATTTACCAGTGTTTAAAAACTGCGATAAATCGAAGTAAATAATCTCAAACAAGTGAGTGTTATTGATATTTCTACAGTATTTTCTTTGTTATTTAAGATGTAACATAGATTTAGATTCAAGTTATGAAACATCACATTTTTTCTTGATGCACCGATAATGGTCGTGAATTCCGGTTGTGGGCACTTAAATGTAACCGGTTGTGGGCACTTTTTTTGTTTCATTCAAAGGGTCTGTTTGACTTAAAAACTGTCAGATATCATCAATTATACCGACATAACGTATTTCATTAACATTTTAATGTATTTTAGTTATTATTTGAGTAAAAGTATTTTAGCCATGACAACCTTGAAGAAGTCAACGGAATTAGATTCAATTGATTTTGATTTTGATTGAGTGAAAGAAAGAAGACAGCTGCACCTGCCTAACCGTCGGCCAAACGTTAAAAGAAACTTTTCATCATCTGATGATGATGATATCGACTTTTGCATCATCTGTTTGAAGTTCCTGCCATCGAAGTTGACCGCTGCAAATTCTGTCAAGTGCAACACGTGTGATCGGCCTGTACATTTGAAGTGCGTTGACATGCATGCCAGCTACTTCACATGCAAACATTGTAATTCTGACTTTGACGATTAGAAACACCATAAATAATTGTTATATGCCTTTTTTCTAAGTTTTGCCATTAAAGGCCTTTAAAATTAATAAACCTTGAAATTCTTTGGAATTATTTGCGTTTTCCTTTACTTATCCCCATTTTCAGCAAAATTTCGAAGGGTGCCCACAACCGGTTACGATTTTTGTTGTTGCCAAAAATGACGATTTCACAAAATTGGTCGTAAAATGTTTCTAGTTGACGGAATCAATGAACTTACTTTAGCAAAAAGTTAGCTAAGATCTCTAGCTTTCCAATGATGTTCATATCTGCTCATAATATGGACTCAACCGGAAATTATGGGTCAAAAACCTTACTATGCCCACAACCGGAGTTTTTTGTAATAATTTCATTCCTGAAATGTATTCCCTTAGGTCAAACATGGTACAAAAATGTCGTAAAATTAAAAAAATGACCAACTATTTATAAGAATTTTAAAAATAAAAATCAATCTGTATCATATTCAAATAAAATTTAGGAATATTTATAAAAGATTTTAATATTTTTCATTTTTAAAATCAATTCATACAGAGTACAGTTTTGGTTTGAAATTTCAAGAAGGTTTTCTGTACCATGCTTGACCCTATCAGGGCCGGATCAAGAGAAAATATTTTGAAAATATGTTCATTAGTTATTAAAATACTACAAAGACTTACCTTCAAACTTGTTTTGTCCTTCAAAAATGATGAGATATTTCTTTATAAAACAAATTTTGTCACACGTATTTTACAATTATTCACAATTAATTTCCAATTACAATAGTTTCACAATTAAAATAAAATTGTAAAAACTAAATTTTGTAATGTTGAGATAAATATTTTAAGATATTGAAAGTTTTATGAAGTGTTTATATATTAAGAAAGTATATGAGGTCAAGTTAATAATTTTTCGGCTCGTCTCTTAAAATCCCCAAAATTGTGATTATAGTCTAAAATTACACGAAAAGAAAGGTAATTATCAGATGTAAGCATACAGTCAAAAAGGTGACTAATTTAATAAATAAAAAAAATTATTTATTATCATTTTAGCTTTACAATATTTAAAATCGATTGAAAAATAAAACATAAATAATGAAAAATGAAACCACTCTAAAGTGATAGATATTATTAACTTAATTTTAAAATCCCAAACACAATATTCAACATATTATTGAACTTTATAAACCTCCAGTGTCTTATAATATATTACCTGTACAATCAGATAGTCTAAAACATTACATGAGAATTCCTGAAAGAAATAATCATTAAACATCTGAAGACTTCATCACGTGTATTTGAAGTCTCATCACATGTATTTGAAGTCTTTCAGGTGTGAATTTTTGAAAACAAAAATCAACCCGAACCTCCTAATAGCCAACGAAACCGAATCGTGAAGTCGGGCGTGCTCGGCCCGAGCCTAGGGTTCGTGCTCGTGCATTTTCGGCTTTACACGAAACTGGCCGAGTTGACCGTCGAGGAGAGAAACCGACCACGTGACGTAAAGGAGCAAAGTGGGGGAACCCTTCACCTTCATTCTTGGCTCGCTTTTCCTCTCGCCTTTTCTTGGGTCGTTTTTGCTCTCGCGTGTTTGTACTACGCTTCTGCGTACGTTTTTTTTTCGTTCGCTTTTGCTTTTAGCGTTTCATATATACATATATAGGATATATATAGATTTTTAACTTTCACACGCTTTCAGTTGATCGACGTGTAGTTGGAGCGTCTTCAATGCGTGCTTCTGCGTGTTCTTCTCATGGATACCTTTCTGTATGAACTTATGCCAATAATACCATAAACATTTATTACACTAACAAGGAGACACCAGGGCTTGTGTAATTTAGATTTAGCCCATACTTTTGGTAATGAAAGAGCATCACTAGAGATGAAATTTAGCAAAGCCATTTGATGCGCATCTCAGCCATTTTCGAGACAAACGTATTTGATATTTTAGCCACAGTCCTTATATACTCAGAAATTATTTTGTTCTAAAGGCATTTTACAAGGTTTTTTTTCAAAAGGCGCTTTTCCAAAGGTAATAAATTATTTTTGCCAAAATATTGTGTCAATACCAATGTTTCGTATTTTTCTATTTTTAAGCTGTTCTTTTTGTTAACTTGAAGTGTTTTACTACTTTTTGAAATAGTAAATTGTATATAATGAAGTATGAAATAGATATCATGACTAATGTATATAGGCAGTAACTTGTTTTTTGAAAGAGTTTGGAAGTTGAAAAAGCCAAGTAATTATGTTGCGCGAGGAATATGGAAATATTCCAGGCCTTTTTTTCGAAAACGGCTGAGTACAGCTTCGAATGGCATTGCTAAATTTCATCTCGAATGATGCTCTTTCATCACTAAAAGTATGGGCCACATCTAAATTCCATGAGCCGTGGTGACTCCTTGTATGAAAATTTTGCCAGATTTCTATCGTGCTGTACCTATCTGCAGTATTATTATGTATTATGTATATATGCCAACGGCCATACCACGTTGAAAAAACCAGTTCTCGTTAGATCACTGAAGTTCGGGAATACTAATAACTGCGTGCTGTTGGCGTGTCGTAGGTGTGGTGAGCCCACACTTGTAGTTATTTATTACAAGAAACTATCCACCTAGAAACACTACCCGAATCGGGTAGTGTCACGCCTACCCCGAAAGGGAAATGGCTTAATGGTATACATACATACATACATACATACATACATGTACGTATATTTGATCTCTCCCTTTTATGGATTGGAGGGGCTCCGCTCCCTGTACATATATTTACATTTCATCCTTAATCTAACTTAACCGCTGCTTATATTCTAATGGTTCGCCTTACCTAATATAACAATAATATTAATACTATTGATTCTTAAAATTATAAGAATAAGCGATCATCCAGGGCTTCCGTTTTCTCTTACCATCAAATACATTTTTACCGATTTAAAAATTTTTAATTTTTGCTATTTACTTTCCTTTAGACAGGATTACCCGTTTGGCTCTGGCTTTTTCCATGCTTTCTCTTACTTCTTCCAGTTTTTCATCCACGTCTCTCCCTGTCCATGACCATCCAAAATCCATTTTACACACTCATCTACACTCAACTGTCCATCTTCCTCTCCTGTACACCTCTCTAACACATGTGCCCATGACTCCATTTTGTATCCTCATACTCTGCACAGATTGTCCTCTTCATCCATCCAATATCTACAAGATCTCACTCCTCCCATTCTAAACTGTACTACCCTATTTCATTCGGCTTCCTTTTTCATTCTTTGCAAATATTCTTGTTCCGTCAGCCCTTCGACCATCATATACCATCCATTGTACCTCTAATCCATAATCTTTGTCAATCTCTCTTCTCCTTTTCTTACTAATAGCTCTAACTCTATCTCCTGCCACTCCAGTACCCCTTTTTGTATATCACAAACCCTCCTTATTTTTCTCCTTTCTTCCTCTCATTTCGAATTTCCCAAATTGCCTCTCGTCTCCTTGTTCCGAACTTCGTCCAAGCATACTTGTGCTATTCTTCTCCCCTCTCCCCTTTTCAGTTTCTCATCAAACCTCCAGGCTCTCTTAATTTGTCTAGTTACCATTTTTTCCCTTCCTAGTTCTTCCCTTAACACGTATCCTGGGCAACTCCAAATAACCCCCATTACCCATCTCAGAAATCTCTCATGCATGCTTTCCACTTTCCTATGTTTCTTCCATCTTTAGACCTCCACTCTATAACACAGCACCGCCCAGACCAACGCATCAAACAACCAAACTCTCATTCTCCAATCGTCATTGAACCTTGTCTTTCCTATACCCCACACTTGGCCCATTACTTTACTCGCACATTCGATTCTTTTCCTCACCTGCACCTCGTTTCCCCCTCCTGCAGTGATGCCAGATTGGTCGAACACCATTACCGTACGAGGCTCTGTAAATTTACCGTACAAATACCGCACGTGGATAAAGAAATTTACCATACTGATTATCGTACTTAATCAACGAATATCGCACAGAATAGTCGTACCACTGGTATATAGTGGGCGTAATGCGCGCGTTTTTCAAATCAAATTTTTAATTTCATTATTTGCGTACTTGTGCTTGCGAGTTGTGCGATGTATCGTACAAACCCCACCATTAAATTTATCATAAAAAAATAAGATCGTACTCGATCGAAATTTCCGTACAATTATCGTACTTTGTTGTACGGTAATCGTGAGTCGTACATTACTCAAAATTACCGTACATGTACGATAGTTACCGTACGTCTGGCAACACTACCCTCCTGCTTCAAACCAAAAACCTAAGTAACAGAACTCCTCCACACTTTCCACTGTTTGTCCGTTCTTCTTCCAAACGTAAACTATTTTGATCTTTCTATTTCTGAAGCACATGACCTTGGTCTTCCCTACGTTCAACGTCAGTTCTTTTGTTCCCACATACTCTTCGAAAATTCTTATCATCAGGTTCATCCCCTTCTCATCGTCTGCTAATAGAACTACGACATCCGCGTATGCTAGAGAGTATAGTTTACTATTACCCAAAATCGTCCCACCTTTCCCTTTCTCCTTTAGCTTTTCCTCTAAGTCTGTCAGCAGCATATTAAATAGTAGCGGAATCAACGGGCACCCTTGCCTTAGACCTTTTCCTGTCCAGAAAATCTCCCCATTTCCCTCCCTATCTTCACCCTAATCCTGGTTTCAGTAAAATTTTCCTTATCTGCACTAACCCTTCCTCTATTCCCCTCTCTTTCATTGCCTGCCATAGCACTTTTCTATTCACTGAGTCAAAAGCTGCTTCAAAGTCTACGAACAAGGCGACTAATTTCCCTCTTTTTCTCCCTAAGTTTCTGTTAATCAAGTAGTCGAGTACGTAGATGTTTTCTATTATCCCCATCCCTTTTCTAAATCCCGTCTGATTGTGTGGGATACTTTTTTTTCTCTTCAATCTGATTCTCTAACCTTTTTCTTAGAAATTCTGCATATATTTTATAATCCACTGGCATTAGAGTGATCCCTCTATACTCTTCTACCTTCTTACCCTCCCCTTTCTTGACAAGTGGTACCACCAGCCCTGTCATGCACTCCTCCGGCCACCCTTCTCCTTTCCAGACCTTGTTGCAGATCATCCACATCCCTTCCCTAATCCCTTCTCCTCCATACTTTATCGCTTCGTTCTCCATACCATCCTCTCCTGTAGCCTCATTTCTTTTCAGTCTATCTATCGCCTTATCCACTTCTCTTGTTATTTCGTTCCCTTCCTCCATTTCTCCCTGGTCTATCCTTATATTTTCCCCTATGATCCTATTTTGTTCTCCCCCTAACAGACCCTTAAAATAATCCGTCCTGTCACCCATTTGTATTTCTTTATTCACGCTTTTCCTTCCTCCTCTTTTTTCTATTTATCACATCCCAGACCCTACCTTCTTTTATCCCTTTTTCTACTTCTTCCTTGTATTTCTCCTTTCCCCTTTGCTTTTTCCTTTCCAGCATCCTCTCATGTTCTCCTTTTCTCTGTTGTTCTTCTCTTCTCTACCTTCTTTTGTACCTTTTTCATCCCTTACCTTCTCAATCGACCCTTTCAACCTTTCAATTATTGAGTCTACTCCCTCCTCCTTTTCATACCTAACATTCTCCTTTTCCATTTTTTGTTCAAACTCTTTTAATTTATCTACCCCCAGACTCCCATTTTCGTGTTCCCTTCTCCCCCTCTTTCCTTTCCCCCTCTGCTGCGCTTATGGACGCCACCTTTCAGTGTAGCTATTACTGGGAAGTGCTCGGACCCTACCACATTCCCCACATTCATACTGCATATCATATTCCTCATTATTTCTTCCGCCAGGATGTAGTCTATTACTGTTTCTCCCTTACCTATAAATGTGATGTCTCCTTTCTCATCTCCTGTTATATTGCCATTACATTTCAACCATCCTGTTTCTCCTATTACGTCTAGTAACCCTTTCCACTCCCAGTCTATCTCCCTATGTTTGGAGCTTCTTATATAGGCCTCCTTTTCTTCATCCCAAGTACCTCCCCCTTGCTCGCCAGTCCAGGCATTCAAGTCACCTCCTATCAAAACCAACTCTTTCTTCTTTTCCTCAATCCACCTCCTTATTACTCTCCAACCTTCCTCTTCCTCTCTTTTTCTATATACACAAACCACCGCTATTTTGACTTTTTCAATTATAATCCTTCTTACCATTGTTCCATCCTTTTCCTCCCTGTCATCCTCTGTTCTACCTTTTACTGCCAATTCTTTTCTCACTTCTGAAGTCATGCCACCCATCCCTCTACCTTTAACGTGTTCCTTTCTTGCTTCTTGCATTATCCACACATACCCTCTGGGTAACATCCTTTTCATCCCCTTCCAATCCTTCTCATCCGCTCAGGTTTCACTCATCATAATCACATCCAACATTTCTAACTCCCGCCAAAAACCTTCATTCTTGTTCTTCAATCCTGACACATTCCAGAAAGCTATTTTCACGTTTTTCTCAACCCTTCCCTCACCTATCCTCCTCACTTTTCTTCCGCCTTGCTTTTTGGAAACCCCTCTGTTTGATCTCTAACCTCTTTTGCATCTTCCTTTTTTCTACCTTTCTCAACTCTTTTTCCCTTTTCCCTAATTTCTTCTAATTCCTCGTCCCAGGACCACTCCTCCCCATTTATCCATAATTTTTCTCTCCCTATCCATACCATGAACCCCTTTTTCCTCTCTACCCATGCTCTCTGCTCTATTTGCCATCTCCTTTTCCTCTCCCTCCATGTAAAATCCTCTTCAATTCTTTCCCTTCTTCCTTTCAATAATTTTTTGTTCTCCATAATTTACTTTTTCTCCTCCTTACTCCCTACTTTTACTATAAACATTGCTTCTTTTCCTTCTTTCGTCATTCCTACTCTGTTAACTCCTTCTACCCTTAACCGAATTCCCATATCTCTCAGAAGGTTTTTGATTTCCACTTCCCCTGTTTCACTCTTCACTTTCAGTTCCTTCACTACTATGTTATTTTTCCTCTTCACCCTTTCTTCCCCTTCCAATCTTCTTTTAATCACACTCAGTCTTTTCTTCAATCTTTGATTCTCATTTTGCAAGTTATCACTCCCTTCTACTTTTTCCGTACTTTCATCTCAAATGATTCTCTTTCATTACCAAATGAAATGGGCCAAATCGAAATTCCATGAGCCGTGGTGACTCCTTGTAAGAAAATGTTGCCAGATTTCTATCGTGCTGTGCCTATCTGCAGTATTAATTTTTGATTAGGAAAATGTAGTTGTGACAGGTTGTTTTTTCTCAAAATCTAACTTTTCAAAGAGATGTAAGCCCAAGATACCAACTAAACACAGTATTATTTATGAAAACGCATTAGTTCAGGATACAGTAAACACGAAATGCCCATAGTTTACTTCAATCAATCGATGTGAACGAGAGAAGTGAGCTAACGTTAGATCTGTTACTGTACTCTTATTGATTGACTCTAAGAATTGAATATAGCAGTGTGAAAGTCCGCAAAATTTGAAAATATAAAATGAGAAGGAAACTATCATTAAATTAAATAAAATAACAAACAATTACTATCTTGACATAATAGAATTGTATACGAAAATTAATTCACGCTAGTCAGATTAATTGTATTTATTTACTTGAAAAAGAAAATACAATATTTTAACCCTCTGGGCAACACCTGGGTCGCCAGTGACACGAAAAGCTTCTAAAAGGGAAGCATCGAAGGGGCTGAGCTAATATGCTGATAATTAGGGGAAAAGTATGGGCTATCCGAACGGCTCAGGGACTTTCTTTGTTTGACGCTGGTTTTCCTACAGGACGGTCGCAAAGGGAGTCAGGGGTCACCGGTCACCCATGGTGTGCTTCATAAGTTGAAAAATGAATTAAAAATTTTAAGCAAATTTTTCAATCGAATATTGTTTCTTTAATTCATTTGAAAGTGTTATAGTGAAAAAAAAAATATTGATGGGAAAATGAGAGTCCAGGCTACTTTGGAGCAGGTGCAAAATCAGTGGTATCTATTACAGTTAGCTAAAAAGTTCTAAAATGCACTAAAGTACACTAAAATATATTTTAATATGAAATAAAGAGCGTAATAATAATTTCCTGTTCTTTCAATAGCAAAAATGGCAGACAGAAAAACATCCAAGGGGTCCATATCATCTCATATACGGAAAGTCTCTCTGTGGCAAATCACACCTGCGGCATGTACACATCTGCGGCATGTCTCATCTGCGGCATGTCACAACTGTGGCATCTCTCACCAGTGGAAAGGGATTCGACCAATATTATTTCTGTGGTGAGTCACTGGGGTGCCTTCCCGCCTCCCACTAGACGTTGGGAAACGGGTAGTGATTTGACCAACATTATTTCTTTGGCCAGTCACAGGGGTGTGGTGAGAGATGCTGCAAAAATGTTCATTTCACTGTGAGAAATACCGCGCGGGAGAGAAGCCGCTACATAGAGATGCCGCAGTTGTCACATGCAGCAGATGAGACATGCCTTAAATGTGACATGTCACAGGTGTAACGTGCCGCAGAGACTTGCCGCATGTGAGATGATATGTACCCCAACCACGACGCGCCGTGCGTCGTTTGCCATGTCCCAATATGCCCGGAAGACCGTCGCCCAGTGTACGTGCGTTGTGCAGATGAGTGATTAGGATGGATAGTTTGTATTTTCCAGTATTAATTTTTTTACAATTTAGTTTATAAGATTCATTTTACTCCGTTTTATATCAATAAATGCAGAATACTTTCACAAACAAGCATTTATCACCTTTTTTTACCTTATTTATTTATTTAAACAATTGTTAGTGCACAATACATTTTTTGTATTTTGATTAGATAGCTGACACTTTGAACTTTAATTTACACTCATAGTCTGTTAAAAAATTTGAATTAAAAAAATAATAACAACCCAAAATGTAAGTATTCAAATTTGACACAAAGTGCACTTTCGCTCGGTGAGATAAATATACTTTTTGAAAGAAACAGTAAAACTACCTAAACAGTTTTATAGAGCAAAGTCTACAGATTAAGAAACCCACCGATTTTTTCAATTAAGTGAAAAACAAAAGAAATAGCATTAAAAAACTGAAAAAAGTCATTTTTTTTTCATTTTTTAGAATTTTTGTTTGCATTTATTCGTTTGCCGATTCTATTTCACTCCTATTTATATGAAAACATGTACGTTAAATATATTCAAAAAATTATTGAATTTTCCGGGTCACTGGAGACCCAGGTGGTGCGCAATAGGGAGTCAGAAAATGGTGGTGCCCAGAGGGTTAATTATGATTAACAAGAAGAGAGAGGGGGGGGGGTGGAGAGTGAGAGAGAGGGAGATGGAGAGAGATTATATATATATACATATATATATATATATATATAGGGTGTCCCAGTACTCAAAAAACATATTTGTATTTTCGAATTCTAACAAAAAAGTGGCGTCGAAAATAATTATAAAAAAATTGTTCTAAAGTTAATAATTGCCGAGTTATTAACAATTAAAGATGAACCAATCAGAAGCACACGTTAGAAGGTCGACAGTCCATGTGCCATCGACAAGAGTGTGTGCATAAGCAAGTTCATTTCGTATAATTTCTCTTAGGATCGCTTTTGCAGTAGGTTGTGACTCTGGTGCAACTTCACACGTCAACGAGATACAAAAATGGACAAAGATATTTTCCACAATCAACAAAATTCGACAACATTCTCATGAATTCTGTAAATTCGCTTGAAATTTGTAGAATTTTCGAGTACTCAGTGGAATTCTCGTGAATTCTCTTGAGTTAAGCAGAATTGTCTTAGAAACAGCTAAATTCTCTCTAACTTTGTAAAATTCTTTTGATTTTAGCAGAATTGTTTTGAATTCAGCGAAATTCTCTTGAATCTCCTTGCATTTATCATAATCCTCTGGAAACCTGTAGAAATATCTCGTTAATTCAGAGAATTCTCTTCAATGATGTAGAATTCTCTTGAATTGTGTATAATTCTTTTAAATTCAGTAGAATTCTCCTATATTTGGTAGAAATTCTCTTGAGTTTCGTCAAATTATCCTGTTTTCTTTCAAATTCAGCAGAATATTCTGGAAATCAGCAAAATTCTTTCGAATTTAAAAGAATTCTCTAGAGTTAGGCAGAATTCCCTTAAATTAATCATAGATCTTCGTAATTCTGTATAAATATCTCATGAATACCGTAGAATTCTCTTCATTTATGCATTCTCTTAAAATCTGTATAATTCTCTTGAAGTTCGTAGAATTCTCCTCAATTCAGTAGAATTCTCTTACGTTTGGCAGAATTCTCTTGAATTTAGTAGAATTCTCTTGAGTTCAACAGAATTCTCATGCAATCTGTAGAATTATCTTGAATTCAGTAGAACTCTCTTGGTTTTCGTAAAATTATCTTAAATTCTGTAAAAGACTCTTGTATTCTGTAGAATTATCTGAAATAAGCTTTGATTTATTTTGAATTAATTAGTCTTTCCAATTTCCATTGTTGTGAACGTTACAAGAAATATCAAGGAAATTCCATTGAAAAAATGCGACACGCCAGAGTCATAATTAAATGCTTGATGATTTCAGAGCACGCATTTAAGAAAAAGTATCAATCCACTTTTTCCGGGTGCATTTCAAAGTGCAAACATATGCCCGCAAAAATCCCTCTGATGACGCACATCGTTTTTAAGGCATTTGAATATTATTGTATTGATCGGAATATCTACTCAAGTGTTTGATAAATGTGTGAAGTGATTATTTTGAATTTTATATTTTTTAGCAGCTCAAGTTGGAGGAAGCTCAGACGGGGTTCGATGTAAGTACTAGGGGTGGTTTTCTTAGGCTGTATAATATTATTGTATGAATTGAGATATCTGCTAGAGCCTTAGAAAGGTGTTTGGGTTGAACTATTTATAATTTGAATATGTTTTGCCTGTTTTAGTTGAAAGCAGCTAAGACTATTTCGTTTAACGTTCGAGAGGTAGTTTTTTAAGCTGTATTGTATGCTTTTGTAGAGGAAGTTGAGACTGGATACATTACATGTACTATAGATGGTTTTTGCGGATGTGTAATATTATTGTAGGGATGGGGATATCTATGAGAGTCTTGGGAAGGTGTCTTACATGACACGTTTCAATTTGAAATGTTTTTGGCTGCTTTACTCGAACTCAATTAAGATGAGGTTCGTTGAATATACTAGGGGTGTTTTTCTGGGGTGTGTTATATTATTTTAGTGATGAGAATATCGACTAGAGTCTTCTGAGAGTGCCGGATGTAACTATCTTTAATTTTTAACTATTTTTGCTCCTTTTGTTGAAGGCAGCTGAAACGGGGTTTTTAAATGTACTAGGGATGTTCTTTTGAGCCCGTATAATATTATTATTAGAATAGCGATATGGAATAGAGTCTTAAAAAGGTGTCTCAAGTGACTATGTTTAATTTGAAATTTGTTGCCTGCTTTATTTGAAGGTAACTGAGATGGGTTTCTTTAATATACGAGGGTTGTTGAATAACATTTTAGGGTTTGCAATATCTAATAAAGTCCTGAGACAGTGTGTGGGGTGATTATTTAGAAATAAAATGTTTTTTGGCTACTTTAGCCGAAGTCAATTGCGACTGGGTTCGCTAAATGTACTAGGGATAGCTTTGTAAGGCTGTGTAATATCATTGTAGGAATTGGGATATCTAATAAGAGTTTTGAGAAAGTGCCTGGGGTGACTATATTTAATTTGAAACTCTTTGGCTGCTTCAATTACGTGCAGCTCAAACGGGGTTCGTTAAATATACTAGGGGTCGTTTTTTCAGTCTGTGTAATAATATTGTAGGGGCGGGGATATCTATGAGAGACTTCGAAAAGTGTGTGGGGTGATTATTTTAAATTTTTAATTTTATGACAGTCTAAGTTGAAGGCAGCTGTGATGGGGTTTGTTCAATGTAATGTGTGTGGTTTGTTGGGAATGTCTAATATTATTGTAGGGATATCGATATACCCTAATGTCTTGGGAAGGTTGTGGTATCTATTTTTAGTTTAACATTTTTTGGCTGTTTTTGTAAGCCCCGAAAAAATAATTAACTTTGGGCTTACAGTTTTTTCAAATATCTATATTTTTATTTAGGGGTTCATGTTAAATTGATGGCTTGTTTCCGAAACGTTAATGTGGTTGGTCTTGGTAAGCTATAACATAGTTTAAAGCTATGGCTTACGTTTTTTTTTTTGTACTTAATCCCTCAGGTTTTTTTCAGGGTTGATTTCGTAAAATAAATGTAAAGTGTTTGGGAAACAAACAAAAATAGGCCAAAATTCTGATATGATTATGTTTATGGTGAGCGCAATTTATCTTCACTATTTTTCTTCATAGTAAATATTAAATTTAAACAAAATAACCCATGGAACATTTTAAATGGAGTATCAAAGAATATGTGAGAATTGAAGCGGGTCAAAATAATCGATTGGCCCTTCGTAGCAAGCAGTTTCATGCTTGGGGTCACAGGGGGCCTGTGTGCCCTGCTTTATGCCCTATTTGCGAGCTATGTTTCATCCAGATAGGTGTAAGTACATCATCAGAGGGATTTCACTGGAATGAACAATCATTCAATTATGACTCAGGCGGATCGTATTTTTTATTGGAACTTTATCGACACTTCCTGTGAGCTTCACGAAAAAAATGGGAAGGACGAATGAATTCGAAATAAATCAAAGCTTATTCTGATGGATTCAAAGGTATTAAAAAATTCTTAAGTGAGTTCAAAACTGCTTAAAAATTTTCTAAGGAATTTTACAGAATTCAAGAGAATTTCACAGAATTCTACGTAATTCAAGAGAATACTACAGAAGTCAAACGACTTTTACAGAATTAAAGATAATTCCACAGAGTTGAAGAAAATTCTGCTAAACTGAAAAGAATTCTACTGAATTCAAGAAAATTCTACATTTTTCAAGTCAGTTGTACGGAATTAAAAATAATTCTGCCAAATTCGTGAGAATTCGACTGGATGCAAGAGAATTCGGCATTATTCAAGAGAATTTGGCTGATTTCAAGAAAATTCTACTATTTAAGAGAATTCTGCCGAACGTAAGAGTTGTGCCGAACGTAAGAGAATTCTGCTAAATTGAAGGAATTCTGCAGAACTCAGAAGAATGCAGCTGATTTCAAGATAATTTCGCTAATTTAGGACAATTCTACTGAATTCAAGAGAATTTCGCTGATTTCAAGACAATTTTACTAAATCCAAGAGAATTCTGTTAAACCTAAGAGAATTCTACTAAATTGAGAATTTTATATGACCGAAAAGAATTCTACTGAATTCAAAAGAATGATACAGAATCCAATAGAATTCCATTAAATTTTGAAGAATTCTGCTGAAATCAAAAGAATTCTACAGAATTCAAGAGTCTTTTACAGAAATTAAGATAATTTAACGGAAATCAAGAGAGCTCTACGCATTTCAAGAGAATTCTATAGATTGCTCGAGAATTCTGTCGATCTCGAAAGAATTGTACTGAATTCAAGAGAATTCTGCCAGGCGTAAGAAAATTCTACTGATTTCAAGGGAATTTGGCAGACTTTAAGAGAATTATACAGATTTTGACAAAATGCATAAAGAGAATTCTACTGTATTCACGAGTTATTTACAGAATTCCAGAGAATTAAAAAAAATGTCATGCCATCTGTAAAGACACTCCATATAAATAGTATTCAATAAAATACAATATTTAAACGAATTTTGTATTCTTCATTGAAAAATTACTAATTGAAAATGCTTTGTGAAGATTAAAAATAATTTTAGAGTATATTTTTTGCTCACAATATTTTATATATTTTCATATTTTTCTCAAAAAACCAAACTTTTGGTGGAGGTGCTGCCAGCCAGTACTTCCACTGAAGCAAATTTCAGAAATTAAACATATAACAAAACCAGAATTATGGGCTTTTTTGCGCTTTTCAAAATTATAAAAATCAATTTTCTTCAAACAACGCATACAATGAATTATGAGCTCAGCATAAATACATATAATCATATTAGAATTTTGGTCTATTCTTGTGTTTTCCAAAAACCTTCACATTTATTTCACGAAATCAAAAAAAAAAAAAAAAAGAAACCTGAGGGAGTGGGTTGAAAAAAACGTACATCATAGCTCTAAAATGCTTTATAGTTTACTAAAAACTTTTTCGGGACTTACAAACACAATCAAAAAAATCTTAAACCAAAAATATACACCATATAAACCTATAATAGCATTAGACAGCCCCAACAAACCACACTCAGTACATTCAACGAACCCCATCTCAGCTGCCTTCAAATTAAACTGTCGAAATATTCAAAATTTGAATTAATTACCCCACACACTTCCCCAACACTCAAGCTGATATCCCCATCCCTAAAATATTATAACACAGATTAAAAAAAAACTACCCCTACTACATTTAACGAATCTCGTCTCAGCTGGCTTCAACAGAAGCAATAAAAAAAATTTCAAATTAAAAATAGTCACCTACGAGACCTTTAGTACATTTAGCGAAACCAGTCGCAATTTACTTCTGCTTAAGTAGCCAAAAAACTGTCTAATTATAAATAATCACCCTACACACTTTCCCAAGACTTTTTTAGGCATATCCATCCCTACTACAATATTTAGCAACTCAAAAAAAACGACTCCTAGTATATTTAATAAACCCCGTCTTAGTTACCTTCGACTTAAGCAGCCAACAAAATTTCAAATTAAAAATAGTAACCGCATACACTTTCCCAAGACCCTTGTTGATATCTTTTTCCCTCAAATAATATTAGACAGCCCCAAAAACCACCCCAAGTACATTTAACAAACGCCGTCTAAGTTGCATCTAACTAAAGCAGCGAAAATAATTCCAAACTAAAAATTGTTACTTCGGACACCTTTCCATGGCTCTAGCAGATACCTTAGTTCCTAAAACAGCATTAAAAAGCACCCCTAGTACTTTCATCGAACCCCGTCTGAGCTTCCTTCAACTTAAACTGCTAAAAAATGATAAATTTAAAGTGTTCACCCCACATACTAAGCATAATGAATTAAAAATAAATCAAAGCTTATTCTGTTGAACGCAAGAGAATTCTACTAAATTCAAGAGAATTCTGCCAAACGTAAGAGAATTCTACTGAATTGAGGAGAATTCTACGGACTTCAAGAGAATTATACAGATTTTAAGAGAATGCATGAATAATGAGAATTCTACGGTATTCATAAGATATTTATACAGAATTACGAAGATCTATGATTAATTCAAGGGAATTCTGCCTAACTCTAGAGAATTCTTTTAAATTCGAAAGAATTTTGCTGATTTCCAGAATATTCTGCTGAATTTGAAAGAAAACAGGATAATTTGACGAAACTCAAGAGAATTTCTACCAAACAAAGGAGAACTCTACTGAATTTAAAAGAATTATACACAATTCAAGAGAATTCTACATAATTGAAGAGAATTCTCTGAATTAACGAGATATTTTTACAGGTTTCCAGAGGATTATGATAAATGCAAGGAGATTCAAGAGAATTTCGCTGAATTCAAAACAATTCTGCTAAAATCAAAAGAATTTTACAAAGTTAGAGAGAATTTAGCTGTTTCTAAGACAATTCTGCTAAAATCAAGAGAATTCACGAGAATTCCACTGAGTACTCGAAAATTCTACAAATTTCAAGGGAATTTACAAAATTCATGAGGATGTTGTCGAGTTTTGTTGATTGTGGAAAATATATTTTTCCATTTTTGTATCTCGTTGACGTGTGAAGTTGCACCAGAGTCACAACCTACTGCAAAAGCGATCCGAGGAGAAATTATACGAAATGAACTTGCTTATGCACACACTCTTGTCGATGGCACATGGACTGTCGACCTTCTAACGCGTGCTTTTGATTGGTTAATCTTTAATTGTTAATAACTTGGTAATTATTAACTTTAGAACAATTTTTTTATAATTATTTTCGACGCCATTTTGTTGTTAGAATTCAAAAATACAAATATGTTTTTTGAGTACTGGGACACCCTCCCGGTAAGAAGGTGCGAATTGAATGTAATTAATGTGCGAACAAATATCGTCGAATTTCAAACGTTTTGAATACCTTATTAATTCCGTTTTTGAAATATACGTTTTAATTTCTTTTATCGTAATTCAATTGTGTCGCATTTCAATCCCATTTAATGTGATGATTATTTCAGCTAATAAATGTATATATTTTAATTATAATTAGAAGATAAAAATTGAAATCAAGTTAATACTGCTTGATACCGTAAGCCAAACTAGAATATTGAAGACAATTTAATTCTCTCCAGCGAGTGATAATTGGGGGCAAACCAATGCCATTGAATTACGTTAGCCGACCGCGAAAATTGAAGTCAATTTTATACAATTTAGCACGTACAAATTGCGAACAATTGAATTTTATTCAATTCGACATAGAAAACTCGGAAATTGAGACCAGTTTAATACTATCTGGCAAGTATAAATTGCAAACAAATAAATTTTATTCAATTCGATACAGAAAACTCAGAAATTGAGACCAATTCAATACCATCTGGCTAGTACAAATTGCGAACAGATGAATATTATTTAATTAGATACAGAAAACTCGGAAATTGAAGTCAATTTGATCACTTTCGTATGGTTGAAAATTAGAGAAACTTCAAATTTGATGTCAATTTAATACGTTCTGATGAGTGAATTGTAAAATTGGTTTTCTCAGATTCATTTAAAATAATGTCGATAAAGTAAGATAAAATAGTCTAAAAAAATAATGCAATTAATGGCATACATATTCAATTTCTTTAAATTAATTACTTACAATACTTCATATAAACATAAAATTTCATGAATAATATTTATTAAAAACTACTGTGCTTCAATGTTGTTAGGCATTATGCAGACATACTGCTTTTGTTTAAAATCTAGACCCACTATCTTGGACTTGATTTCTGCTAAGGCAATGGGTGAAAGTTCTACATTTTCAATGACCTCCTAAATTTGGTGTACTTTCACGTCCCCAACAAAGAAGCAACTTTTTAAGAGGAAAATTAAATTATTTTAAAAGAAATTTAGATGTTTTGAAAAAATTTCTAAAATGATTAAGAATTTAACAAAATTGAAAACATTTGAAACAAAATGTTAATTTTTGAAGATTTTTAAATAAAATTTTAAAGCTTTTGAAGAATTTTGAAAGTTTTTAGGATAATACAAAAATTTTCTTGAGATTCCTGAGAAAATTTTAAGTTATTTTTCCGAAATAAGAAATTATTTTAATTTGTAAGTGAAATTATTAAATTTGGATATATAAATAACAGTTAGACACTTATTAATGTAGTAAAAAATTGAGTTTATTTAAGAGATATTTAGAAGCTATGACAAGATTCAAAATTAATTTTAAACTTTCAATGATTTAAATAATTGGAAACAAAATGTAGATTTAGCAGATTTCGAACGAAAAATTGAGAAGCTTTTCAAGAATTGTGAGAAGTTTCATAACAAATTTTTCTTAAGATTCATAGGAAAATTATTTTTAATCTTGAAAAATTAATTTTAAGAGAGTATTTTACAGGATTTCAAAAGATTTCCAAAATTTCCAGAAAAGAATCTAGAAGATTTCAAGGCAATTTTTTAAGAAAAAAATTGTAATCATTTTAAAACAAATTTAGATGTTTTGAAAGAATTTCAAAAACAATTTGAAATTTGAAAAAATGTGTAATGATTTACTACAAAATTTAGATTTTTGCAGGTTCCGAACAAAAAATTTTGAAGCTTTTTAAGAATTGTGGAAGGTTTCCTCAGGAAAACAAAATTTTCTTACTATTCCTAAGAAAATTAAGAATGACTTTCCATTTCGGAAAATTAATTTCAAGAGGATTTTTAACAAGATTTAAAAAGATTTTCAAAATTTTCAGAAAAAAATGAAAAGAAAAAAAATTTGCAAATATTTCAAAAATTTCGAAATAAAATGTAGATTTTTCAGATTTTAAAATAAAATGTTGATTTTTTAAGGATTTTTTAATAATTTTAAGAGCATATTCAAAAATATTTGAAAACCAAAACATGTTTTGATGTATAAATAACAAGTGAACAACCATTAATTTGAAACTAGTACTTAATTGAATTAATTTATTTAAAAAAATATATCATGCATATATTTTAATGTTTCGCACTTAAAATTGCTCCGAATGATTTAATTTTGAAAATTTACTAATTTATTGATTCATTCTTCAATTTAGAGCATTGAAAATGATAGCGTGGATTTGTATTTTTTAGCTTTTTGTGCTTTCATTTGCAGTTCAGTTTTTATTACTTCAATTGAAAAAACGTAGCTTCAAGATTTCTAATTTTTTAATTTCTTTGACTGAAAAATTATTGCGAGCCGGGTAATAACCGATATTTTTTTATTTGATTAAAATGGCCATCTGTTCCTTTTTTGAATTTCCCACCATTAAGTAATCGATATTCGATCGTGAACTCTACCGAATGTTTCCGAAACAACCCGAACTGAGCAACTTTTCAACTACTGACGTGAAGTGCACATCAAGATGTACTAGGCTTTACCAGCAAGCGATTAATACCAGAAATTGTGAGATTTATAAAAGGATTAGATGTATGATACAAATTTAATTGCATACATTGAGTGTTTATAGTTTAGTGTAATGTTTTCCCCAGTGAAAATTATCTTTTCCGACATCAGGAAAGGTCTATACAAGTACATGAAGTCAATATATCAGACCAACTTTTGTGCGAACATAACCTCTATTAATTTTGTTATACTTTCTACGTGCTTTCTACCCGCTCTTTGCCGATTTCGTTTCGACACGTCTACATTCTTCTTTATAGTGTATTGAACTAATGAATAATGAGAATAAAAATTACATGACTTCTTGTTTCTATGAAAACTCGAAATAATAATTTTCTGTTGGCAATCTTAGAACAATCAAAGCTGGGCGTGAAGGACTGTTTTCGAAAAAATCTTTTCTTAGGTATTCTAAAGAGTCTTCCTGTTTCATTACTGCTAAGAATGAAAATGTTATCATAATTCATGTTGCTTTAACCATCATATACTTCAAAATTTTTTGCTTCGATACAGCCGAAGGCTAAGCTTGGTTTAATTCACAAATTAAATTTTAAAAAATGTATGGAAAAATATTCTGACCGATTTAATTGAATTTTAATAAAATGCAATTAAAACTATTTTTTTTAATTCCTAGGAGTGAAATATTTTTTTATTTTGATGACATTTTAAACCAATTTCAACCTTTGACTGTATCAAAGCAAAAAATTCTTGAAATATCTCTTTAAGTCACTGAAATTGATCATTTCCTCCATAAATGTAGAAAATTATCTTAAAATTTAGCCAAAAAACATGAAAAAAATTTTTTGTTATTTTTGGACTTGTTGATATTTTTCGGAAACATTAAAATTTGAAGTTTTTTTTTCAAATAACTTACAATAAAATTAACAGATTGCCTTCAATCTATAACCATTAGGCTCACAACTTCATCAGATTTCGTGCAATAGTTGGAAGAAAATGTACAGTTTAATATTATTAAAACTAGAGTGCTTTTTTAAGCTATTGAGAAACAGATGTCCGGAAACTTTCGCACGGCAGTGTATATTATTACATTATTTATATAATCTTGTATGTATTAACGGCCCTGTGTTCGAAATAAAAAGTTTGAAATACATCTACTTGAAAACGAAAATTGTTATTATTATTCTTCGAAATTTTCAACAAAAGGTTCTGATGTCTAATCTAGTAATATATACATTTTGTACGCAAATTAATTCAAGTCAATTCCGTTTGAATCATTCACTTTTTCGTTCACACTTTAATTCTGTTTTATTCCATCGTAAGAAGTGCTTTCATTTTTATCACTTTCTTTTCGTGTTCAATTTTTCGTTCACACTTTAATTCCGTTATGTTCTCTCTTACAAAGTGCTTTCATTTTTATCACTTTCTTTTTGAGTTCACTTTTTCGTTCACACTTTAATTCGATTTTGTTCCGTCGCACAAAATGCTTTCATTTTTATCACTTTCATTTCGTGCTGCGGCACTGTTCTGCATTTAAACGAGATTTTCAAAAACGACATTCATTTGGATAGAAACGTTTCTATTCAATTCAATCTACACGTTCTTACCGGGCTGTATATATATATATATATATATATATATATATAT
>CAKNXH010049038.1:0-29114 GCA_932178445.1 Andricus quercusramuli
GTTCATTATTAGTTTCCGCATGGCGGGCTTCTCGATATTTGAGCATACAAATGTTTTGGAATTAGATAATCTAATATTTTGTTTATAAAAAATTATTTTTTTTAATAATTTGGATTTTTAAGAGGAGCCCGCCATAGATTTCGGAAACCTCTTTACAATGCAAAAAAAATTATTTGAATTCATGCATTATTTTGCGAGTTTTTTTGCACAAACCGATCGGAGGAAGTTACCGTTTCACCTTAAGATAAAAAATAGCACCTTCGAAGGGAAACGTTGATGTAGTCCACATAGGTCCAGTCATGCGAACTGAATCGACTAAATGAAGTAAACTGTGAACATTAAAAGTCATTACGCTATTGCCAAACATTTCTTGGCATTTCACAACAAAAATTAGAAATTTTTGTTCACAGAGTCTTCATTCTATTTTAGAAATAGAAACTTGTAACAATATGAAGACACTTTCTACAAGCAGGGCATAATGATCTATTGCTCATGCTGGTATTAGATCCTGTAGGCATATTAAAGGATAGAAGAGTAGCCAAGATCGCCATTCAGTAGCTTTCCACTTAGTTTTAACCTTTATTGCCCTTGGTAGACGATGCATTTCGTGAGGAGGAGTCATTTTGAGAAGTCTTCCGTTTAACTCCCGGAGTCCAGCTTGTGTTAAAACTTGAGTCTCAATCCAAACATCGAACAGATATTTTACAACGCCTCAAAGCTCTGAGTGTAGGTAGTCAATTGGAAAACCCCACACCATATCAAAACATAAGAGAATCATTACTATTGAAAAGCCTTTGGGGTAAAATTTCCCAAGTGTCCCCACCTGAAATTTTGTTGGCGCCTATCTTATTTAAACTCCGCCAGATTGTAGTGCTAGTGGACCTCTTTTACATTCTGTGAAGGGGGCCCACCTAGTATAGCGGGTTGTCAAGATACAGGGGCCCGAATTTTCAACGATTCACCCCGACTGCTAACCTTCAATTGTACATAACTCCTGTCAAAGTTATCCAATTCAACTTTTATATGAGGGTTTTCGAAAGGTTTTTTAACACGGTTCACAACAAAAATAATCGTTGGACGATAAAAAAATTATTTCACCTTGATTTTCCATTTTAAAAAACATTTTTGTGATTTTCTCCCAATGCGGCATTTTTGATATTTTTTTAGTTAGGCTAGAAAAAAAGCTTGATTTTTTCTCTTGAAAAATACTCCAGAACAAAAATGGGATGGCAAGTATTGGTTGAGTTGTAGAAGGTCATAAGAGCGCGGGTGCCCCGCGCTAACCAGCCACGGGGCTTCTAGGCGTGCTGTATGACTCAGTTGTTCTAATAATTGATAAAAATGATTTTTCAGTTAACATTTAACGAATATTTCATTTTATCCTTACTTTCATGTAGCTGGAGAACAATTTATATATTTTCTTAATTAAAATTTACAAATGGTTCCATTGTAGGAAAACCATAGTTAATAATAGAATCATTAACGATTTTGGTGGACGGTTCTGCTTATCTGTTACATTTCGAGATGGTTTTTAATAAGTCGTCTTGCTTCACACGTTTTGGTGAGTTTTTTTGGTGTTAATCTCTTTGCCTTCAACCATTTTTGACGTGAGTCTCCTTGCCTATCACATTTCGGAGTGCCTTTTTTAAGTGAATCCCCTCGCCTCTCACGTTTTGGGGTGCTTTTCGGGTGTGAGTCCCCTTGCCTCTCACTGTGTTACTTAAAAAGTGATTTTTTATTCAGCTTAACGTTCAATTTGCTCTTCTCTTCGCGATCTCTTTGCAATTTTTCTCTTCGGGAAAATGTCATACTGTGGAGATGACGAATACTTTTTCAAAATTAGAGTCGATTCTGAAGAGGGTACAAAGGAATGGTATTTTTGTGTGCCCAGCACAGTCTTTACAGAGTCGAATCGAGTTTTAGGGTTTTCAGCAGTGGCGGCATGATTTTCTTTGGAGATGAAAAATACTACCGTTTCAGGCAAGTTTTTTTTAGCCCATTGATATAGAGCATCAGCAGTCAAAATCGGATTCTGAGACGACGCGTGGAGACTTGCACGTGCGGCGAGTCTTTCCAAATTGCCCCCAAAATGTGAAAGGCAAGGAGACTCACGTCAAAAATTGTCAAAGACAAAGAGATTAACACCAAAAAAAAACTCACCAAAACGCGGGAAGCAAGACGACTTATTAAAAAGCATCTCGAAATGTAACAGATAAGCAGAACCGTCCACCAAAATCGTGAATGATTTTATTATGAACTATCGTTTTCCTAAAATGGAACCATTTGAACATTTTAATTAAGAAAATATGTAAATCGTTCTCCAGCTACATGAAAGTAAGGGTAAAATGAAATATTCGTTACATGTTAACTGGAAAATCATTTTTATCAATTATTATAACAACTGAGTCACTACAGCACGCCTAGAAGCTCCGTGGCTCCTTGGCGCGGGGCACCCGCGCTCTTATGACCTTCTGCAACTCAACCAATATTTGCCATCCCATTTTCGTTCTGGAGTGTTTTTCAAGAGAAAAAATCAAGCTTTTTTTCTAGCCTAACTAAAAAAATATAAAAAATGCCGCATTGGGAGAAAATCACGAAAATGTTTTTTAAAATGGAAAATCAAGGTGAAATAATTTTTTTATCGTTCAACGATTATTTTTGTTGTAAACCTTGTTAAAATACCTTTCCAAAACCCTCATAAAAAAGTTGAATTGGATAACTTTAACAGGAGTTAAGTACAATTGAAGGTTAACAGTCGGGGTAAATCGTTGAAAATTCTGGCCCCTGTATCTTGACAACCCGTTATACTAGGTGCGCCCCCTTTACAGAATTTAAAGAGGTCCACTAGCACTACAATCTGGAGGAGTTTGAATAAGATAGGCGACAACTAAATTTTAGGCGGGGACACTTGGGAAATTTTACCCCCTTTGCCTCCTTGTACCGATGACTTTTTAGATTTTATTTTATTTTCGTAATCTTTCCTATGACTTTTGTCACATCTTAACTTGTAAGATTTTTCTTGTACAGGATGACGCATTGCATTATGATCATATACACCACTCTTATAGCACCAGCTGCATCCACTGTACCCGTTAAACTGATGTCTATTCTGTAAAATAGGTCGAGCTACTGAATCAACTGAGCAGCACAAAGGAACAAGAATTAATGTTATAGGCGTCCCATTCTCATCAGTTGTTTCGATTCCCACGTGAGAATTATGATTCAATTCATTTACGAAATGCTTCATATAATCATTCATAAATTCAGGTGATGGGTTTTATCGATCTATGCATAGTGCAGCGAGAAGTGGATACTTAAAACGCAGTTAGGGAGGCCATTAATTCAGCATGAGCTGCAGCGGCCAAAACGACTTTTTTGAGCTATTGAAAACGGGAGCACCGTCGGTTGAGAAGTTCATTGTAACGATATAAGATGCTTCATGGTACTTCCCTTCAATCCTCTTATATAACACGCTATCATATACGTCACGTATATCGCCACACTCTTTTTCTCGCATTTTAATATCTCTGATTCCCTTCAATAAAGCATTTTTTAATTGTGAATCTTTTGAAAGCATCTCAATTTGAGACTTAATATCAACAGCAATCACGTAATTAGGTGATTGAGTTGTCAAGTCATATTCTAACCCACATTTGCATTTTATGTGACATTTTTTAAATTTTTGTTTTGAAATAGGTGGTAGCAAAGGGATAGAACATTTTTCGCAAAGAAACCACAATTTAATTACTTGGTCAGGTGGATCATACAGCTGTTTCATTACATATTTGCTGGTGTTTAAATTTTTAAATTTGTTTCCAGCAAAAATTTTAGACATCTCAAATAACTCTTCTCTTGCTTCATACGTCAAGTGAAATCGGATACTGTATGCCATTATCATAAGAGATACGTCACGAGTTGACATCTGGGATTCGGGAAACATTATAGCGTGACTCATCTTTCTGAAAGACGAGGCTTCAGTATATTCAAAAATTCTTCGATCTTCATCATCGTCAGTCTCCACAATCTCCGTAATCTTCATATTCCGAATCTTCCGAATTGCTGCTACTGGTGTCAAATGAGTAATTGTCTCGAAATTTTTTTCGACTTTCGCTGTTGTTTTTAGGTGTAGGCCCAACACACGAGTCTTTTTCTAATAAAGGAGTTGACTGCGCTCTTGGAATATTCCTTTTCGAAGATTCGTTTTCTGTATCCGATGAACTGCGGTCTGAATAATGGGCCGACCTTAAATCCAGCCCTAGTAAAAATGACAGTTAGGTATCAATAGAAGCCGTTTAGAAAAGGTATAGGATGCAGATGGAATCTTATATGGTCCTAACTGGTTTCTAATAGGATTCTTATTTTAAAATGGTTTCTAACCGGTCTTATTCGGTACTTATGTTCTTTTGTTAAATTTTTCTAACAGGATCTACGTGGATAGAATGAGGTATTCTTTCACTTGACATATTATTAAGTGCAAAATTGTTTTTCTAACAGGTTCTATTAGGTATTTTATTGGACCTTCGGAACAAAATCACCAGGATGAAAATTCGAAGTGATGTGTTTTAAACGCCTCTAATAGGTCCCTATTGGGATCTGCTTTATTCAAAATAGAAGTACGGTTCCCTAACAGGTTCTATTAGGTATGTTATTGGACCTTAGGAATGAAATTATTTGGAAAAACATTCAAAGTAATGTGTTCTAAGCGGCTCTAATAGGCACCTATTGGGATCAGCTTTATTCGAAGTGCTCGTAGTACGAAATTGCTGCCCTGGCAGGTTCTTTCAGGTATTTGAGTGGGATGTTGTAATCGGATTAGTATGATTAAAATTCGAAGATATGTCTTTTGAACGGATCTATTAGGTGCCTATTAGGACCTGCTTTGTTCCATGTGCTACAAGTACGATATTGCTTCCCTAACTGGTTCTATTAATTACTTTAGTGACATGTTCAAATCAATAATTGAATTCAAATTCCAAGTGATGTGTTTTATGTGGCTCTATTAGGAATCTATTGGGATCTGCTTCATTGGATCCACTTGAATTTCTATATGGTTCTAAATGGTTCTGAACAGTTTTTTATTTCAATTTGGATTCTAACCGGTTGTATTCGGTATTTAATCTACTATTGGGGCGGAAATTGGAATTGAAAAAATCTTTCTATGTGGCTCTATTAGGCTTTCGAAAACAAATATTCTTTGTGCTATATTTTTCTAATAGGTTCTAATCGCGACCAATGAGGCATTCATTTACTCTAAATGATACAAAATACAAACTTGCTTCTCTAATAGACTGTAATAGGATTATTACCGGCTAATCGGAATTATATTAATTGGATTAAAATTCAAAGTGCAGCCTTCGAGGTGGTTCTATCAGGTATCTATTAGGTTTTATTTTAGGGGAAGTTGCAAAATTACAAAATTGCTTCTCTAATAGGCTTTATTAGGATTTTTATTGGATAATCGGAATTAAATCAGTTCGATTAAAATTTAAAGTTTCTGGATAGCAAATAATACATTTTCGATAAATGAGTTTTTTTACAATGTGCATTGTGCAAAATAAAATGAAAATTGAAATAAGTTGTAACTTGTAGCCAATGTGCTTCCATAATTTTATACATATTTGCAATTATTAATTAGGACTTGTTTAAACTAACTGATCAAACTAAAACCCAAGTTGAAAAGTATTATAAAAGAATTAGATTAATCGAAAGCTTTACATTTTATGAAGGTTTTTATATAGCAGAAAATGGTTGTTTTCACTAAGGTTATTGAAATGTGTTGTAACTGACTGTTCTTTTTTTTATCAGTTGTAGACGGTTTTTGAACGGCTTAAATCCATAAGGAAAAAAAGTATTGAGCCCTTTGTGAAATAATTGAAATTCAGTTATTTCTTTTACATATTTTAAATTGTTGTGTTGGAAAAGTTATTCCAAATTTAAAACTGATATGCGTATAAAAGTAGAATGAAAGCATTGGATAAATTGAAAACTGTGCGTTTCATGGATGTTTTTGTATAGAATAAAATTATTATTACTTTTGGATCGTTTTAAACGTTTTGAATATGTAAAGACTAAAAGTATTGAATCCTTGCTGAAATAAGTGAAATTCGGTTCTTTATTTCACATATTTTAAATTACACAGGCCGAGAAAAATGACATTTTTGTACCTAAGGACCGAACTATATGTGAACCCGAAGGATTTTGGTATGCTAAAAACGAATCCGTTATCCAAATTTTCCCTATACGTCAGGTTTCTGAGATATTCCTGACGATTCCTGAACATCTTGAAAAATTCCTGAGGAATCTGGTGATTTCTGAAGATATGCTAATTCACATTCCATCAGGTAGCTCGTCGGCCAGGACGTACCGTAGGTAAGCAACCCGAAAGGATTAAAAATTGAAAATAATTTTTTTTTCAATGTTGCATATTCAGATTCAAAAGTTAGAAATTCAGAATCTACGGGTTTCGACGATTCCAGATATCTGAAATGCTTTTTAAAAAATTTTAAATTAGATCAAATATAATGTATCTTGTAAAGAGAGAGATACGTCTCAAAACGGACAAAATTTTTAGATTCATCTTCAGAGTCATTCAATATATACATATTATTGATTAATTATAAATAAAAAGAGAATATGCATAAATAAATATAAATAAATAATATAAATAACCTGGGAAATATTAAAGAGATTAGGTTTTATGTCATTCCAATCTTGGACCCCTAATGACAGAAACGATTTCTGTCGAGAAACGTAACAAAAGTGGTCAGAAATGGTCAGAAGTCCTGAATTTTTTCTGACGATTCCTGACTTTTTTTTAGTAGGGATAGAAAAAATCTGGATAACGGATTCGGTTTTAGGATACCGAAATCCTTCGGCCTGTGTTATTGTTTAAGAACTGTTATTTAGCATTGAAAACTGAGTAAGAAAGTATTATAAAATAATTAGATAAATTAAAAACTGTCCGTCTTATGGAGATTTTTGTATTATAGAAAATCGCTTTTTGTCTCCAAGGTTATTAGAGAATTTTTGCACTTGACTTTTCTTTATTGCTTATTACCTTTGGATAGTTTATAAGCTTTTTAAATATTTAAAGAAAAAAGACTATCGATCTGTATTTGAAATAAATAAAATTTAATTTTAAATTCATTCTATATAAATTTTTTTTTGTTAAAATCTCTCAAAAATTTTCAATTCGCCTTAAAACTACCCATTGGTCATCAGAGATACGTTTTCTTTAAAGAAACATTGAGTTAAAAAATACTTGGCCGAGATTTTGTAACCAAGATCCAAGTGCATCGATAGGGAAATGAGTTAGAGCACGCGGTAGAATACACAAGTTTAGGTAGTATAGGTAGGGTTCGAATCCTCAGCGAGTTAGATTTGTCAAAGCGTTGAAGCGAGCGACTATATGTGTAAGCGACCGTATTGGCGAATTGTGTACTTAACAACTATAAAAAATGAAGATTATATAACAATAAGTTAGGATATAACTTTTTTTTTCGTTCAGAAATCGTACCTAATAAGATCCAATTGGAAATTTCACAATTACCTAATAGAACACCACATAGAACCAGAAACGAAACCCACTTTCGAAAGTAATAGGACCTGATAGAAACCACATCCTCTTAGGTTTCTATTTGGCTTCTAATAGACATTTTCCTAGGAAATACAAACGACATCAGATCCTAATAAAATCCCATTAGGAAGTTTAAAATTACTAAATATGAACCACACAGAAACCGGATTCAAATCCGATTAGGTTCTACTTACGTTCCACTTAGAAACCAAGAGCTAATACGGTACGAGTGCCGAATACAGACACATTAGATCCTAATAAGATCCAATTAGAAAGTTCACAATTACCTAATAGAACACCATATAGAACCAGGAACAAAACCCACTTTCGAAAGTAATATGACCTGATAGAAGCCACATCCTATCTGGAAAATTTGTTTCGATTCACGATAGATGGCGCTGCAATTGCGAAAACTGGGGTGCTTGAACTGTTGGCAACGGGACATTAAAGGGATCAAACTGTCGAAAACCATTCCCGAATGCAGTTGGTTGACGACAGTCGATTTTGGATGTAGAAATTACATATCATCGAGTCTCCACTGTCTACAATCCTCGGCGTCATTCCGGCCGAGGGATACCCCCCAGATAGCAAGCGTGCGACGCACGTTACTCGCACTGCATGCGAGGCACGCCGTGCGTGCCGAAACGCAGCGTTACCGCTCGCACTTCGTGCAGGCACATATGTGCGAGGCATATGAGTCGCATATCGTGATACCGCCTGATCACGTGGCAAGAAAAATCCATATAACATGGTGTTCCTTTCGGTTGCGGTGGTTAGGCTAGGTCGTTTATCGATTCGTTATTGAATGTTGACAATTTGCAGTCTTCTTGTTCGTGAGCACTTAGATATATTTCATAATTTATAGGTACGTACAATTTATTTCATAATTGACACAAATCCAGTCAGAGTTACGTAAAATTCTGAAAATATTGATTAAATAGTGACACATATCCTCAATTTCTGGTATGGTAAACAAAACACCGCCGTATATTGCACTTTTAAAAATCAAAATAAGTAGAAAATATACATTGAACATACTGAAAAATTTCCCTACCATACATTCTCCTGATTATTATAGTAGAGAACGCGCAGTTTTCGAAATTATGAAGAGATTCAAGACAAGGTAGATAAAGAATATTTTGTTTTTTCCCATTCCTCCCACAACAAAATTTTTGTTTCAGAACGTTTTCGCACGAAACTTTTTTTGTTCATCCTGTTACCTGTCTTTTATTCAACAATCTATATTTAAATATTGTACACATATATATACCGTCCGCAAGAACCTGCAACGTGTACTCGCATTATACCAGCACGACGTGATATACGCACGACGTGCGACGCACCTGTCACGCATATGAGGACGCATCTGCGTCATTGCTTGCGTGCACGCCGTGCGACAAAATCCGCACGCGTGCGACGCATGTGCGTCGCACTATGCGCGCATATTTCTATCTGGGCCCGTATGTCCGTGCTTAACGTGTATTCATTAGGAAGGTGGCAGGAACATCAATGATGCTCTCACGCTTTATGCTCGACGCTTTCCAGAAAGTCTTCCTTCACGAGCTTCTTTTTACCGGTTTGTCCGAAACTTCATCACTGACGGAAGTGTACAACCGAAAAAAAGGAAGCGTCAAGTAACAGTTACTGGAGTTGATAATGAAATTGCAATTTTAGCTGCAGTCACTCATGACCCTCATGTTAGTACTCGACAACTAAGCCGCGATTCCGGAATGTCTCTATCCAGTGTTTGGAAGGTATTAAAACGTAATGATTATCATCCGTATCATATTTCACTGCCTCAAGAACTTCATGGATATGATTTTCAGAACCGAGTGACATTTTGTCAATGGGCGGTTCAGCAGATACACAGACGAGTCGTCTTTCACAAACCATGGTAACGTTAATCGGCACAACATGCATTATTGGAGTGTAGAAAATGCACATTGGTTGCGTGAAGTTGAGCATCAGCGTGCATGGTCCGTGAACGTTTGGTGTCGAATAATTGGAGATCAACTTATCGGTTCGTATTTTATTGATGGAAATTTGAACGGTGAAAAATATCGTGACTTTTTAGAAAATCAACTTCCAATATTGCTGGAAGACCTAAGCTTGGAAGTGCGACACAACATGTGGTTCCAACATGACGGTTGTCCAGCACATTATGCGGCAATGGCGAGGGAAGTACTCAGTCGCGAATTCAATGGACGATGGATCGGTAGAGGAGGTCCAGTAAATTGGCCTGCCAGATCGCCAGATCTTACGGCGCCGGATTTCTATTTGTGGGGTTATCTAAAGAATCGCGTGTATCAAGAAGTGCGTATTTAAGGGCATGTGATACTCCGTCCTGTGGTAAATCAGGTTCAGTTCCCCCGGGTCTTTGTCCACAAAAATAAAAAAGAATTTGAACTGAATTCGGAGATGCTATAGAATAGTATAACGGACGTCCCCGAACTCTCTTTTGAGGGATTATAAAAAAAAAAAATTATTTTGCTGAATACAAATTTTTTGTATGTGCACCATTTTGAGGTTAGGAACGGTTTTCAGCACTCTCATTTCGATAATGGAGGTCTCTGTTTTACCCATGCTGTCAGTACACATAACCCCAAAATACACACGCATGAATAAAATTACGCAAAATTAAATTTTTTCAAATTATTCTACAAAAGAAGAGCTCGGGGACGTCCGTTAGCATGTTCGCTATCTTTTCCCAAATTTTTAAGGCAAAATCTTTATTATTATAGGAAAAAAGCCGGGGGAACCTAACACTGCTAAAATAGATAATTTTCTAAGTATCACATGCCCTTAATTGTAAATGTAAAAGTGAATGCGTATTTTTTGAGATATTTCGTTGTCTCAAGTTAAGAAAAACAACCTGTTTATATATATATATATATATATATATATATATATATTACTTATATTAACGTTGTTATATGAAACACTTGCAATAAATTCGATACTAAAAATATGTTAATGCTAAAATAAGCTTTCCTTTAATTTACTTGCACATTTTATAGCATATTTACCAGTTTGGCAATTTACGTTTCAAATGTTTATTCAGCTTTTTCTCTCATCGCCAACGAGTTGTGGAATGTACTTCTTTAGGGTCATAGTTAGCGTCGAAGATCTTCTTATTTCTACGTCACTTATTAGCTTCTTCCCCACTCATTGTACCTTAAAGTAAATGCAATATCTAATTATATTTTGCAAAGTTTTTAGTCTCTGTTATAGTTTAAAATATATAATCTATAAATTCACGAAGTGTCATACTATTATGTATATTACTTTTATATAGCATTATATGTACTTACATGGTTATGGTGCAGATAGGTATATAAGGTTCCCCAAATTGCTCACGCAATAAATACAAATTATGTTTATGAAGACCTTTTTTTATATTTATTCAGAATGAAAACCTCGCATCAGAATCAGAATCAAACTATGCTCCTCATCTGTCATCGGCATCAACAGATAACAGATTACGGAATACGGATGCCACCATTTTCAACTGCGCATGTACCATGAAAAAGCAGGGTATTTCCTAAATTAATAAATACACACTTATACTATCAAATTATTAATAATTATTACTAATTTTCTTAAATAATAAGCTTTTGTTAATATTTACAACTATTGATAGTACTAACTAATTTTAAATAAGCACACGTTTACCGTTACATGCGCAGTTGAAAACGATGCTACCAACACGACACCGCTCAGTCGACATCGTCGACACTCGTGTCACGTGTCTCTCCTGTTCCTCTTTTCATTCGTTATGTCCTTTGTTCTTTCATAAAAGTACATTGAAGAACGCGTCTAAACATTGCAGGCCGGCCGGAAAAAGTTTAGAAGTGTGTTTAAAGTGGTTTTTTGAACAATAAATCGTTTTAAATATGTTTGCATGTGCAAAGTTTTCTCGTCCTTGCTCAGGTCACGAAGATCTAGCAGTGATTAACACAAATGCGATTATTAGCTCATCTTTTGATGCAACACGTGTTCATTTGTATCACAACAAACTTTTTCACGTCGAACGTAAAATAAAAAAAAATGCGCAGCATTTATTCTCTTCGTAAAGAGTAAGTATTTTTTAAAACAATTTTCAATATTGAACCTCCTTTTCATAATGTGTGTGTGTGTGTGTGAAATAAATTTAAGAAAGAATAAATAAAAATACTTAGGTATACTTTAGACATACTTTAGATGCTTCGATAAAAATAATTATATATTTCAGAGACGAAAAAGGAAGTCTTGGAAAAAATAAGCTCTGGAAGACTGAAATACCCGCCTTTAAGTAAGGCGGACCAACCTACTACTTCCGAATCTGAGATGAAGATACGAAATAATAAGAAGAGTGCTCCTCAAAAGAAACGAGATTTTCAGTCTCCAAAGAAAGACCTTTCAGACTTTGCAAAGTCAAAATTAAATAGATTGGCACAAAAGTATAATCGCGGAACAAATTCTGACACAAACACTGACATCAATCCTAGTGAACATTCAGACCAAGAGACCGACGACGACGAGGTATGTTACTTCGTCTGATATATAAAACTTTTACACTTCAATTTTTTCAAATTAATCATTCATTATATTGCCTTTTGAAACTTCTTTTACTCCCTATGATCGACTTTATGAATGGTTTAATGCTTCTTGTGGTCTATATAGCATCAGGATCATATAGAGCAGCAAACACCAAAAAGTACTATTAGTACAAAACCTTCAGTGCTTTCTGCTATTAAAAAGGTAATAATATTAAACACTATAAAAATATATATATCATACAGACCAAATTTTTATATTGCAATAAGAAAAATTTGTCAAAATTAACGTATGTTTTGATTTCCTAATTATTTATTTTTCAATGAATTGTAGCGTAAACTAAGCAATAACACCGGCACACAAAAAAAACACTTTTCTGTTCTACAGATGCGACACATATATTCCCATGTATTCTGACCCGCTGAGCACGAATCCGTGGTCCGTTTGACCCCAGCACATCTGGGTCAAGAGCATTTGAAGGTCAAACGGACAGAAAAGTCATTTGGATGAAGATAACTACCATAATTTATGTTTTTTGGGTCGCTGAATCCGAATCTGGGGTCCATTTGGACTCAGCGAGTCAAGGTCAAGGTCATTTCAAGGTCAATTTCGTTCATTCCACTAAAAACAAATTTCTGACTGCAAATTCTGAAAGAACGGAAGATTTTACGTCCAGATATGTATGTTATTATTTTTTTGTGACGACCTGTTAAGGTCATTTTATTTAAATATATAGATGATTCATATGGGCAAATGGTAAATGGGCCACGTGGGACTAGACTACCATACTAATATATTGTGGGGGTCGCTAAGTCTGAATCCGAGGCCCATTTGACCCCAGGGCGCCAAGGTCAAGTTCAGATCAAGGTCATATCAAAGTTAGATCTGAAGAAAAATGTGTCACTGTTCCAAAATTTGACTTTTACATGTTTTAAGGGTAGCTGAATTCGAATCTGAATCTCCTTTAACCCAACGAATCAGGACTAAACGAGAGTTATGGTATGGCATTTTGGAATAGCGTTTATTCTTTCTTTCGCCTATAACGTTCTCTTTTATTGTCAAAGGATCTATGCAGTGGATTTCTAGTTCTCTTCGAACTATCACCATCTTCATGGCCAGGTACTTGATCTCTTTTTAGCAGCCAGCAGTAGTCAGCCAACATATTCACGTCCCATTTTCCTTGCCATCGAAGTTCAGCGTCTTTTAGATCTTGATGAAAACGCTAATCTTGCTCTTCGCTGTAATCGCCTAAGTTCTCAGGGAAATAGCTAATATGAGAGTCCATGAAATGAAGTTTGAGATTCATCAAACATCCCAAGCGTCGATAGTTCCTCACCATATTTGCTACGATTGCTTTGTAGTCATTACTTCTGTAATTTCCTAAGAAGTTTTGAGCAACATCTCGAAAACTGAGCCAAGCAGCTTTTTCTAATCCTGTCATTGTCTTGATGAAATTTTCGTCGTAAAACATTTTACGGATCTGAGGTCCATCAAATACTCCTTCTTTCAATTTAGCATCACTTAATCGAGGAAATTCATTTGTCAAGTACTGAAAACATGTTCCTTCTTTATTCAAAACTTTGACGAATTGTTTCATAAGTCCAAGTTTAATGTGCAAAGGCGGGAGCAATACTTTTGATGGATCAATTAAAGGTTGTTGAAGTACATTATGATTTCCAGGTTCAAGTTGTTCTCTTATTGGCCAAACCTTCTTCTTGTAATGATTTGTGCGATCCCTGCTATCTCACAAACACAAAAAGCAGGGATACTTTGTATATCCTGATTGTTGACCAAGGAGAATGGTTATGATTTTCAAATCACCACAAACTTTGTTTTGACAAGTCTATAAACAATCTCCATTCTTCTGGAACGTAAACATCCTTTTTTAGTTCATTCATCAAACCGTTAACGTCTCTGCAATATACCAACATACCTTCTTCATCTTTATTGAAGTACTGACGGAACTTCTTTTCTCGATTCCTGTAGAAAGATGACTTCGTCCCCTGTTCTACCGTTCCACGGCTCTTTAACTCAGCTGCCATATATTCAGAAGCATCTTTAGGAAGACCCATGCTCCTGATGAAATCGTTTAAACTATCTTGGTTGAATAGTCTTATAGATTCATTTTTTTGCTTTCTCCGCAATTTTGGCACATATTCTTCATTTTCATGGTCTTCGTATGAGCAATCATCAGATTCTTCTTCACCGTCTAACATAACCTCTCTATCTGTCTCCTTATTTGTCAAAGCTTCATTTATCATTGAGCTCCTATCCATATTTTCGATAGCAGACTCTTAATTAGACTTTGCAGTTATGACAGAAGACACTATTGCATGAGATATTCTTGATTTGTTTTTAACGTTGAATCCTTTAACTTTTGTGTTGCAAAAATAACAGTCTTTTGCTGATTGAGGTATTAACCATATTACCGGTGAGGAGTATTTTAACATTTTATTGTTTTTCACTTTATTCCAACGTAAAAGCATAGTGTAACAAGCACTGCAAACGCTATCTGGAGCAAATGTTTCATTTTGAAGGGAAATTTCTCTTTTATAACATTGACGATATATGTCTCTACATTGCTCATTCATTGACCTACGGCAAGTGATGACTTCATACTTTCCACAAACGTAGCAAAAAACATTTTTATCGCTGTTGCAGTCATGGCAGGTAAAAACATGATTACTTGTTGTAGCTTTATATTCTTTATCAGTTGAATCGCCAACCAATAATGGGTGGCGGTAGCTGGATGACGACGATTGCGGGCTCGTTTCCTCACCCTGACCAATCGCCGATACTGGGCGTCCAATATCCTGCATCGTACTTTCTCTCCTGCCAGCCATGACGGCACAATGCCTTCACCACAGGGCTTAGACGAAAAATGAAAAGCAAGAAAAAAATCCGTTTTCCGCCGTCACCACGTGAAGCACAGGAAAAACTTCCGGTAAATGGTGTTGCAGGTAACTTCGTACAGAAACTGTCTTTTGTTCTCATAAAAGTTGTCACCACCGTCTTTAAAATTGGAAGCCACTAGCTTTGCTCGCTCAAGTGAAGTTAGCTGATCGTTGGTGTAACAGGCAAATCGGATAAGGGCGGCTTCATAAAAGCTCACTTGCCGAATCGTTTGAGCTGTCAAAAGTTCCTTACAAGCGTGGGTAAAAGCAGAAAAATATCGAGACGCCAGGGAAAGTTTACCCACATGTAGAAGTCAAATTTTGGATCGGTAACACATTTTTCTTTCGATCTAACTTTGATATAACCTTGATATGACCTTCACCTTGGCACCGTGGGGTCAAGCGGGCCTCGGATTCAGACTTAGCGACTCCCACAATATATTAGTATGGTAGTCTAGTCCCATGTAGCCCATTTACCATTTACCCATATGAATCATCTATATATTTAAATAAAATGACCTTAACAGGTCGTCACAAAAAAATAATAACATACATATCTGGACGTAAAATCTTCCGTTCTTTCAGAATTTGCAGTCAGAAATTTGTTTTTAGTGGAATGAACGAAATTGACCTTGAAATGACCTTGACTTTGACTCGCTGAGTCCAAATGGACCCCGGATTCGGATTAAGCGACC
This sequence comes from Andricus quercusramuli, assembly GCA_932178445.1. Lineage (NCBI taxonomy): Eukaryota > Metazoa > Arthropoda > Insecta > Hymenoptera > Cynipidae > Andricus > Andricus quercusramuli. The sequence goes on from CAKNXH010049038.1 coordinate 15,702, forward strand.
CGAAAAACATAAATTATGGTAGTTATCTTCATCCAAATGACTTTTCTGTTCATTTGACCTTCAAATGCCCTTGACCCACATGTGCTGGGGTCAAACGGACCACGGATTCGTGCTCAGCGGGTCAGAATACATGGGAATATATGTGTCGCATCTGTTGAACAGAAAAGTGTTTTTTTTTGTGTGCCGGTGTAATGGAAGTGATAGTTTCGATGATGAGTTCTATCTCTTTCTATCTCCAATTTTCTATCTCTTTACTTCCAGCAGGGTACTTTAGTGATAAAATACATCCCTGAAGAGATATTATCAAAAAACTGATTTTTGGTACTTTTGACTGCACACAAAAGTGATTTTCTTGCGAACAGGACCTATTCAGATTTTGTCTCAACGATTTTGTGCATTCCTAGGTACCAGAAAGAGCATGTCACATTCACTTTTCTTAGGTGTTTCAAGCAGACTTTTTTTTGCTTCCCGACCGTCGTGGTAATGCGCAGTTTCACTGTCTAAAGTGAATTTGAGGTTAGAAACTCGAGACCTTGAGCTATTTTTAGTATCAATGGGTCATGGCGCCAGCCAGACGCCATAAAAAAGCGACCCTTGCACTCTCAAACAGGAAACCGTCACTTAAAGTGATTAACGCGCAGCCTGTCGAAAAGTCGACTTTTGGACCCAAATCCTTGAACTTTTACTCATTTTAATTGCCCAATACCAGTAGGAGGAGCAAAGTGACCTCATTTATGACTCGTTATTCGGCACTTAAATTTTGTGACGTCAGCATTCCGATTGGGTAGACGCTAAAAGTAGGGATAAATTCCGCCTTAAACGAGCTTTTTAATATAGATGCAGAGCACGAAAACGGCAGAATGTTTTATCTGGATGCGCGCCTTTTCAAGCTTGATCCTGCGATTCTAGTATCTCCGATTATTTTACAAGTCTCGGACTTGGAAACTTTTTAGAATCTCAGAGGTAACGTAACCTCACTTTCGTGATTGCGATGCATGCGTTTTTGTTCGGCTATGCCGAAATTTTAAGTGTTTAGCTTACTTGTGTTTGTTACAAGGACAAATTCAGTGTCCAGTTTCATCATTTATTTAATCCTGACCTATTTTCGCGGCTAGTGGTTTCAACCACTCAACGACAGGTAACGAATCCACACCTTTGACGTATCAGCGCATTGCCCCAACAGGATAAAATCGATTGCAGCGTTCAGACGTAACAAAATTCCTTTTCCAAAAACAGTTGAAGTTCAAGTTTTTTAGTTCTAAAATATTTAAGCTGGACCAATTAGATAGGTGGGGAGCGACGGGAGAACACTACGTTGGAATTCCGTTCACGCACACACGGCTGTTTATACGGGGCTCCTGACTGGACCATATAAATTATTTTATAACTCAAAAACTAAAACTTCAACTGATTTTTAGAAAAGGAATTTTAGATTTATTTTTTTTAATTTTGATACGGCCATATAAGTCCGGACACTTGAGTCTGGGACACCCTGTATAAGTAATCAAATTACCGTAAATTACTGAAAATTTCCGGGAAATTTATAGAAATTTTTAAATTGATTTTTGGGTAATTTATCTCAAGTTACCGTAAATTACCTACAATATTACCGTAAATTACCGAAAATTTTCATAAATTTCGGGACATTTATGGAAATATAAAAAAACGAATTCTGGATAATTCATGGTAGGTTACCATATTTAGCTGTAAAATCACCATGAATGATCGGAAATTTCCAAGCACTTCTAGCAATTCTTTTATAAAATTTTTTATAATTTGGTATATGTTAACATAAATGTCATGCTTTTTTATTCAAAATCTAATATGGACTGAAATCATGAATGTATTTCAAAAATGTCTGGAATCATCCATTTCTCATGAAAAGTATCGTATGCGTGAAGGGGAAGAGGTTTTTTTTTGACTGGTAATTGATCAAAGGTGAGAAAAAAGCGAGCAAATACCAGACCATACTCACAACAATCAATATTGTTGTGTAATAATAATTATCAGTCGAGTGATTTTTTTTGTAAGAAAAGTTCAGCCTTTTATTTTTTTGCACCCATTATGATTTTCGCGGAAACTTCGTTCCATTCAAATTATTACATATCAATGAATCATCATGTTTCTTTGTGATGATTTTAATCGAAAGTTTTCCATGCCTCATATAATTATTAAAAATATATCATTGAAATGAAAATATTTTACTAACATGTACATGTACTTCATGAGTGTACGCTACTTCCATGAAACGCTGCGTGAATATATCGTTCCGAGGGAAAATCATTGGCTCCATATTGCGATATCGTACTGAAATTGAACGAGAAATCCTTTTAAGATATGTCTTAACATATAATCTGTGTATAATTTGTGACATCACTGCGTAGTATTACCAAAAAATATTCAGATTCGCCGAAAAAACATTCCAAATGTAAATTGGGGAAGGTGAGGAAAAAGCGGTTTCCCCAAAAAACGTCCGCCTCACATAGGAAAACTAACAGAAAATAATCAAATCTGCCGCATGCGCTTAAATGTGACTAACTTTGCAGGACAGTGATTTGCAGTAGGTTTCTTAAAAAAACAAGAAAAAACGTACAAAAAATTTAAAAAACAAGAAAAAAAATATACTCCCCATAATCCATTTTTGAAGTAAATGGTCCTGGGAAAACCCCGACGGGAAAAATGAAGACATAAATAGATTTTACTGCACATGTCGTTTCATTCTTGTTACTCTGGACTTGGTCATTTCGACTCACTCACCTTCCCGCTTTTTATGATGAACAACGCTTTTATTGCAAGGCATTTATTTTCGTTCGTCTCAGAATCGAATTGATTTTTAAATGATTGTTTTTCTAAAGACCAGAAAAGTTTTCATTAATTGGAGAATAATATTAACCTTACAAATTGTTTTTGATTTTTGGGTATGATTTACATGACAAATTTTTAGAAAGAGATATGATCTGAGAACTATGCATAAGAAGAACAAGGGGAACAAAGGGGTAAAGCCTTCGTGAATTGACGATCGCGTCGCAATTTTCATTCCTCCCTAGGGTTGAAACATTTTGTTTTAGCCGCGTTTTCAAAGACAACGGAGTGTCAACCCTAGGGCTGAAACAAAATGTTTCAAACCTAGGGATGCAAACACCGTGTTTCAACCTGCCCTACAGGTACCGAAACTCGAAGTTTCAAAAGATGCGCGATGAAAAATCTATTCATGCCTTCAGTTTTTCCGCCGAGGTTTCTCAGAACCATTTACTTTAAAAATGAATCATGCATAGGGAGTATATTTTTTGTCTTATTTTCTATTTTTTAGGGTTTTTTCTTTTTTTTTTTTTTTGAGAAAACTAGCGCGAATTATTGTCAGTTAGCCTCATTTGAGCGCATTTAGGAGATTTGATTCTTTTCTACTAGTTTTCCTATGTGAGGCGAAAGTTTTTTGGGGTGGAAGCTCTGTGGGGCGAACGCTTTTTCCTCACATTCCCCAATTTCGATTTAGGATGTTTTTTGGGCATTATTGTGTTTTTCACAAATTAAAACTTATTACCTTATATGGATGATTTGAATTATTTATTGACATGAAGTTTGATATTGAGTATTTTAACATGACGTCTCGATCATGATAGGCTAGGTGGAAATGTCAGGAAGGTTCGCATAGTTGGTACATATTAACATGTGAACGCATACGATTTTTTGGAAAAAATATTCTAAATGTAAATTTAAGTTATAAATGTATGAATACTAATATTTTTCAAATTTAGAATGCATTTGCGCAATTATGTTTCATCTTTTTGTCAGTTAAAAAACTTTCAGTTTCACGAAATAAGATAAAATATCCTAAATTGTAGGTACCAGATCAATTTGAACAGAGTCGGGTACCCTGACCTTCAATTTTAGATATTTAATTTTATTTCGTGAAACTGAAAGGTCTTCACTTGACAAAAAGATGGAACATAATTGCGCGAATGCATTATCCATTCGAAAAATATTACTATTCATACATTTATAATTTACTTTTGTGTTTAGAATATTTTTTCCAAAAAAGCGTATGCATTCATAAGTAAGTATGTACCAACTATGCTAACCTTTCTGACACTTCCACCTATCCTATCGTGAACGTGACGCCATGCTAAAATACCTAATTGTTATCATAACTTCTGCCTGAAATGGGATGTCGATTAAGTTGAAAGAAAGAGCATACATACGACAAAAAAGATTTTGTATTGCAAACTTTCTAAAGAAATAAGAGCATAAGACTTATTTTTCCTCACGTATTTTTCAGATCAAAATTTGAAACTTGATAACTTGAATATCAGCAAGAAAAAGTTAATATTTTTCAAGTGGAAAACTTAATCATTGAATAAAAGTCATGAAGTTATGTCAATAAAAAAAGCAACTACGACAGCTTATATGAATTTCCTATGACGTGAGGTAAATGTCACTAATGATATTTTGCACCAGCGTTGTTACCTGAGTAACCTTACCTTACAAACCGTGTGTTCGCCCTGACAACAGCTTCAAAATAGAAATCTAGCTAGCATGAACAATTTAAAATAGTATTGAGAACTTCAATTTTGTTTTTCACTTTTTCCCCCTTTGACAAGTGGTATATGCATTTTACATTCAAATTATTTTAGTGGGCCAACACATTACAAAAAATAAACTTTTTGTAGTTTTTTAGACCTCCTGTAGATAAAAAAACAAACTAAAATCGTCTTCAAATTGATAAATCCTCTAATTATTCAACATTATACAATTTCCTTGGTTTAAATTACTTAATGTTATACGAGGAATGCAGCTATTTCACTAATATTGATAAAAATTAGCTTTTATGTCAAATATTGTAAAATAACGGTTTCATGTCCAAAAATAAAAAGCAAGCTGGCTTTAACTTGTGTATAATCATCCCTAAAATTAATAAAAAGCAATATTATTGCCAATCGCTGATTAGGATGAATTGATAAGAGAGTGGGAGAGTGGGAGAAGGTGAGCTAAATTATCACCAATGAATAATTGGAGGTAATTGGAAAGCGGGACGGGAGATAAAAATAGCATCCCAATCTCGAAAGGGGGGGGGGGGGGTACTTGAAAAATATGACGAAGTGTGACAAGATTACCACCAATAATTTGGAGGGGAGCTATTTGGGAATAGGGATAGGGCATGACATCATTATCACTAATTCTTTGTGTAAACTGTAATTACTTAGAGGGGGATAGTGATGGGACAAGGTTTCACCAATCCCTGTCACTAGTGCTCTCTAAATCTGAATCAGCGATAAGTATACCACTAATTCAAATCAGCGTATATACGGTGCTGAAGCAGCGAAATTTAGCTGCTGATCAGCGACTATTCACTAATTAGCAGCTGATTTTCGCTGATTTGCCAGCGTATATACGCTGATTTGAATTAGCGGTATACTTATCGCTGATTCAAATTTAGAGAGTGAAGTGAATAGCCACATGTGTTAACTCACTCTTTTTACTTAGTGATATACACATATATATATTCGGTTTTGGTTTCGATTTCCTTGGAATAGAACCGAAGGGCTTATGACAAAGCCACCGAACCCGTCCTCGGGTTGCGGATAGAGGGTCCCCGTACCAAGGGTTTCTGCTGAATATGGATACAATAATTAATAAGCAGTCGCGGACAATTGTCCAGGGATGGTCCCGAAGGAATAACCCCTAAGCGAAGGTGTGAGAACCGTGCCGAAAGCTGCATGGCACCTGGGTGAGGTGTCTTTAACGGTGACTCTGGGATATCGGGCGATGTCTCAGAGTAATAGCCTTATCCTTGCACGCAGGGCTCTACAAGGATGGACGAACCCTTTCCCTAGCTGCTCGTGGGAACAACAATGAAACCAACAAACCACCAAAATGTTGTAGATGCGGTTCAAAACGATCGAACGCGCAGAGCACCCGACAATGGATCGGCAAAAAATGCCGATCATCCTAGAGTTCGGGGTGCTGAAAATAATTTAGATGAAAACACAACGACGAACCGGCGAAACGCCCACATTGAGTGGACGGATCAACTTAAGAATGATGTGCTAGACTGCTACGATGCTAGTATTATCCCTGTTCGTGGAGGCTTTATGGCGCGTATGCATACTCTGTGGTGCCAGAAACACCCAGAGCTTCAACACGTTTCGCATCAGTCTTTGCGAAATCAAGCCGACTACCTCCGCAAAAATGGATATGTACGCGGAGCGCTTCCTCAACCGCTGCTTGAACAAGCTGCAGACGAAGATGAAACGACATTAAGACCAACCGCAGAAAGCAGGCACCTACTTGAAGATGATGGCAATTTCAGTACAAGGAGGAACATCAACATGCAAGTTCCTCTTAAGCCCCAAGATCTGGCTGAAATGGATGCCTCCCTTCGTGGAGATATCTCGCAAGAGTCCGACCTCTGGACTATCAATTGCTCAGTTTATGGTGCTGCGAGAGCTTTGGCTGATTCAAATCGAAGGCTCAAACCGACGATGGATCAAAAGACAAGAAGACGCTTGCATCAACTGAACAAGAAAATTGGATGGGCAAGACAGAATGCGCCCCGTGTTCAATGTGTGATTGACTACATAACATCTGGTAGACCGTTCACGGAAAGGGTTCGAAAGTTCGCCCAAGAACTAAGGACCTTGAATCACACACTAAACAAGTCAAAGCTGCTGACAATCAAGCAGCATATTGTTGACAAAATAAGGCTGTTATCTGACGCAAGGAGGAGGATACAGAAGAGGGAGAGATGGATCAGGGAGAATCAACAGTTTCTCGCTGACCCATCGCGCCTCTTCAGTGATCCCCCTGTTTTTGTAAAAAATCCACCCAAGCCCAAGGAGGTAGAGACTTTTTGGAGAGAGGTGTACAAGATCCCGAAAACACTAGAGTTGAAGGAAGATACTGACAATATCATCCGCTTCAAGGAGTTTTGCGACAGCCTCATAAAATCTGAGGAGGAGTGCCCATCAGTCACTGCCGAAGAGGTGAAAAAAGCACTTAGAGGCACGAAGAACTTTTCCGGTGCTGGACCAGATTGTATCAAGAACTTTTGGTGGAAGAAGTTTACTTCTACACACCAACATTTGGCCCGCATATTCACCTCATATTTAAAGTCGGAGATGCCCATTCCGCAGTGGCTAGTGTTAGGACGCACTATACTCCTACCGAAAAAAGGCGACTTGTCCAAACCAGAGAATTACAGGCCAATAACTTGTTTGAACACACTGTATAAGATCTTGACAGCTGTCCTAAACAACAGGATTGTTCGACGAATTGAGCCTGTATGGCGAGAGATGTACGAACAACGTGGCTCGAAAAAAGGTGTAGCAGGCTGTCGAGAGAACCTGCTGATTGACAGGTGTGTCTGTAAAGACGCTACAGTCCATCAGCGCGTCCTGTCAATGGCCTGGATTGACTACCGGAAAGCTTTTCATTCAACCTCTCATAGACTTATCATCTGTCTGTTGGAAAGCTTGAAGGTACATCCACACATAGTGAGATGCATAGAGAGATTGATGCCTCTTTGGAAAACTAGATTTACCATCTGATCTAGGAATTATCGTCTGACGACGAACAATGTCACCTTCCAGAGGGGCGTCTTTCAAGGGGATAGTATGAGCCCTTTGCTTTTTTGCATCACACTTTTGCCTCTATCTCTCGCACTACGAAATTCTCCTGGATACCTCTGTGGCGACACTAATCAGCGTGAGCATAAGGTCACTCATGTATTCTATATGGATGACCTGAAGATCTATGCCGCTGGTAAAAGCAAACTTCAAACTGCTTTAAATATCGTCAAGAACTACACAGGAGAGATTGGGATGGACTTTGGTTTGGACAAGTGTGCCAAAATTCATTTGAAGAAAGCAAAGATTACTGGCGTTCCCAAGGACCCTGAGCTTGTGGATATAAGTGTTATTAGACACCTTAACACTGGAGAGACCTATACATACCTGGGCGTGCCTCAAAGCCGCATTCAGGACGTAACATCAGTGAAGGAGTCTCTCCGAAGCAGATACAAGCATCTTCTTCGACAGATTTGGTCTTCCAATCTGTCGGCGTTGAACAAGGTATCTGCGACTAACATGCTTGCCGTCCCGGTTCTACTCTACTCGTTTGGGGTGGTTCAATGGACGAAGAACAAGCTTAAGGCCCTTGATGTCACCACGCGTAAGATCATGCATATGCATAAAAGCTTGCATATCAATTCGTCAGTTCTGCGATTATACATTTCACGCCAGCAAGGCGGACGCGGACTTCTGAATCTCCAGTGTCTTCATAACCGAATTGTTTTAAGTACAGCTTACATCGTTGCGAATGGCAGAGATCCTCTCCTAAAGATGGTCAGAAACCACGAGATGATTGGCGAAGGGGCGTTCCTTTACAAAGCCGCGGAGCAAGCTGCCGAGACCCTTGGCCTGAATTTTAACATCAGAAGTGAGGAAAGTGCATTACTCCATCTAGATGCTTCACGTCTAAAAGCCGAAGTAAAGAAAGCAGAGGTTGGAAAATTTCACCAAGAGCTACTCGACAAGCAAATGCACGGAAACTTTCACAGAAATGTAGAAAAACAGTCCTTGTCGAAGGAGCAAACTTTTGCTTTCCTCAAATCATCAGGGCTCAATTCAGGTACAGAGGGCTTTATTTTCGCATGCCAGGACGGCGTAATCTCCACCTTAGCATACCGCGCCCGCATTTTATGTCAAGAAGTTCCCAGTGATAGGTGCAGAGCGTGTCATGCACACGCTGAGTACCTAAAACACATACTATCGGGGTGTCCGACCCACGCAGGAACAACGTATATCTATAAACATAATGCGGCCCTAAGAGTACTTTATTACCACCTTTGTCGCTCTTACGGTGTTGGTCGCGACCCTGCCCTGCCGAACGCTCCAAGGGAAATAGAGTCAATTGTCCGAAACGAGAAGTGCCAGATTTTCTGGAACTACGATTTTCGGGCAGCAGTCTCCGTTGCGCACTCGAGGCCTGACATTGTTCTCCAAGACTTCGAGAAACGAACTATATTCGTGATCGAATTCTCGGCTCCATCCGAATACAACATCACTGCAAAGGAGAAAGAAAAAGAGGAGAGATATCAAGACCTTAAAAGAGAGCTGCGTCGACTGTACCCAAAATATTCGGTACGAGTATGAGTACGGTACGAGTACGGAGGTGTGAAATTATCGCTGGTTCGTAACCTTAAAGCCATACCCGCGTGCCAAACATATGCCAAGGCTCTTGCGAGATTGATGCAGAAAGCTGTCATCCTTGGGTCGCTTCGTGTCCTCAAGACACACGAGGGTTTCGCCGGCCTGTCGCTGTGATTTCGTCGTGCCCTGTGACCACCCATCTCACGGATGTGAGACGTGGCCATAGGTGAATTTTACCGCGGTTCTACTGGGGGCCATTGACATTTTTTCCAGATGGCAGTTGCTCTTAGTGGTACCCTGCGGTGGTTGTTTAACTTTTTTTTTTAATTATATATATATAGTTAAAAGTTTGTCATAAGGACAACCGCAGGATTTCGCCGGGAGCGGGTGTTAATCTAAAAAAAATTGCACCCGCTCCCAGCGAAATCGCGGTAAAATTTCAGCTGTAACCACGTCTCCCGACCGTGAGATGGGTGGTTACAGTCTGCGCGAACTCAATACGATGATCCGGCGAAAGTCTCGTGCACCCTGAGGACACGGAGCGACCCAAGGACGACTCCCTTCTGCATTCTCCCTGCAAGTGTCTCAGCATTTTGTTGACACGCAGGGATGCTTTTCAGGCTATTAACAAGTGAAACCTTGGCACCTCCAAGAGCGCCAATGATCAGGACGATTAGCTTAACAGAATATTCCGTGTATAACAACTCCCTCATAAGGTCTTTATACCTTTCTTTCTTTTCTTTCTCCTTCGCTGTGACGTTTTTGTCCGCTGGTGCCGCAAATTTGATAACGAACATGGTTCGTTTCTCGAAGTCAAGAAGAACCATGTCAGGCCTCGAGTGCGCAACAGAAATAATTGTCGAGAATATGAAGTTCCAATATATGCGGCACTTCTCATTTTCGACAATTGACTCTATTTCTCTAGGGGCGTTCAGCGGAGAGGTATTTGGGCTAATGCCGTAAGAGTGACAGAGATGGTAATAAAGCACTCTCAGTGCCGCATTGTGCCTTTGGATGTAGGTTGTTCCCGCATGAGCTGGACAACTAGATAGTATGTGTCCTAGATGCTCGGGGTGTTCATGACACGCTCTGCAGCTATCATCGGAATATCTTGGCTCAAAATGTGGCGACGGTATGCTAGAGTGGAAATGACACCATCTTGACATGCCAAAATGAAGCCCTCTGTGCCCGACTTCAATCCGGCTGATCTGAGGAAAGCAAACGTCAGCTCATACGACATCCACTGATCTTCCACATTTTTGTGGAAGATGCCGTGCATCTTCTTGTCGAGGAGCTCTTCGCGGAAGTTTTTCTCCTGTGCTTTCTTAATCCGGGCCTTCAGGAGTGAGTATTGAAGATGGATAAGATTTGATGCATTTCGCTCACCCCTGATATTGAAGTCAAGGCTGAGTGTTTCAGCAGCCTCTTCTGCTGCTTTGTAAAGAAACGCCCTCATGCCTACTTCTCCGTGTTTTCTGACCATTTTAAGAAGAGGATCTTGTCCATTTGCGACAATATGTGCTGTACCCAGAATAATCCTGTTGTGAAGACATCCAAGATTCAGTATTCCACGACCACCTTGACGGCGTGAAATGTAAAGTCGTGGAACAGAAGACTTAAGGTGCATGCTTTTGTTCATGTGCATGACCTTTCGGGACCCGATATCGAGGGATCTCAGCTCGTCCTTCGTCTATGGAACTACTCCAAATGAATAGAGTACTACTGGGACGGCAAGCATGTTCGTTGCAGATACTTTGTTCCTCGCCGACAGTTCGGAAGACCATATCTGTCGGAGGAGACGTTTGTATCTGCATTGGAGAGTATCCTTTATAGATGTTACGACCTGAATGCGGCTTTGTGGCACGCCCAGGTATGTATAGGTCTCTCCAGCGCAAAGGTGTCGTATAGCGCTTCTGTCAACGAGTTCAGGATCTTCGGGGATGCCGTTAAGTTTTCCTTTCTTCAAATTAACCTTGGCGCATTTCTCTAACCCGAACTCCATTCCAATCTCTTGAGTGTACTCTGTGACAATTTTTAGAGCTTGATGTAGTTTCTCTTGATTTCTAGCATAGAGCTTAAGATCATCCATGTAAAATACATGAGTTACCTTATGCTTTCGATTTCCAGGTTTGCCGCAGAGGTACCCTTCGGAATGGCGAAGTGCGAGAGATAGTGTCAATAATGTGAGGCAAAAGAAGAGAGGGCTCATGGTATCGCCCTGAAACACGCCTCTCTGAAAGGTGATACTGTTAGTGATTACACGATATTTTCCAGATAAGATGGTAAATCTGGTTTTCCAAAGCGGCATTAATCTCTCTATGCATCTCACGATGTGTGGATGAACCTTTAAGCTTTCCAACAGACAGATGATAAGTCTATGGGAGGTTGAATCAAAAGCTTTTCGGTAATCTATCCATCGATGAGCAGGTTCTCCCGACATCCTGCTACGCCTTTCTTCGAGCCACGTTGTTCATACATCTCTCGCCACACAGGTTCAATTGTCCGAAGAATCCTATCATTTAGGATGGCTGTGAAGATCTTATACAGTGTGTTCAGACAAGTTATTGGCCTGTAATTCTTAGGGTCAGCTAAGTTGCCCGTCTTAGGCAGGAGCACTGTGCGCCCTTCCACCAACCATTCCGGAATAGGCTCTTCCGACTTTAGATATGAGGTGAAAATTCGGGCCAGATGCTGGTGGGTAGAAGGAAACTTCTTCCACCAGAAGGTCTTGATACCATCTGGTCCCGAAGCGGGAAAGTTCTTCATGCCTCTTAATACGTTTTTCACCTTCTCGGTAGTGATAGGTGAGCATTCTTCCTCAGGTATTATGAGGGCATTGCACAGCTCCTTGAAGCTATTTATGTTCTTTGAGTCTTCTTGAAGTGGATGCTGGACCTCGTAGACTTCTCTCCAAAATGCTTCGACCTCCTCTGGTTTGGGCGGATGGTCGACAGTAATTGGAGGGTCTTGGAAGAGTTTAGATGGATCAGATGAAAATTGTTGATTTTCTCTGACCCACCTCTCTCTCCGCTCTAGACTTCTCCTAGCGTTAGATAGTATTCGTATTCTGTCAACAATATGCTGTCTGATGAGCTTTGATTTGTTGATTGTGTGATGACGGATCCGCAGTTCGCGCGCGAACCGTCGAACCTTGGCAGTGAAATTCCTGCCAGATGTTATATAGTCGATCACACACTGAATGCGGGACGCGTACTGTCTAGCCCAGCCTATCTTTGTGCTGAGTTGATGCATTCTTCTTTTGGTCTTACGATCAACCGTTGGTTTTGTTTAACGGCTTGCATCTGCCAAAGTTCTCGCTGCATTGTACACACCACAACTGATAGTCCAGAGGTCGGATTCTTCGGAAAAATCTCCACGAAGTTCATCATCCAATTCAGTCAGATCTTTGGGCTTGGGAGAAACCTGAATGTTGATGTTTCTCCGGGTCCTGAAGCATCGTTCTTCCGCTATTGGATGCCTGTTCGCGGTTGGTCTCAGTGTCGCCTCTCTTTCTCTGTTGCCGGCTTGTTCTGGATGCGGTTGAGTAGGCACTCCGCTTATACACGAAGAAAAAAATTCGGGGTTTAGCGCAAGAGAGTTCAAGGCGCTAACGCATGGACTATTCAACAGGCGCATATCGCAGGCGTCTCTTGTTTTATTTCCAAGAGCTGCCACGGACTTTCTCGGTGAGACTCCTTGCGATTTGCTTTTAGACCACGCCGTCTGCCTGTTGACACGTTCGCACCACTAAATGTTCGCAAGGAGACTCACCGAGAAAGCCCGTGGAGGCTCTTGGAAATTTTGCTCGCACTTTTAGAATTAATGCGTGACAAATGTTCACGCGCTAATCCCTACATTTTTCTCTCCGTGTATAACCTCTTTTCCGGAGGTTCTCAGCATGGTTTCGCAGACGTTGTTGCGAAAAGTCTGAGAGCTCTGGGTGTTTCTCGCACCACAGAGCACCATATTGCATATTGCAGTCGTGCCATGTAACCTTCTCGTTCAGGGACAATACTGGCATCGTAGCACTCCAGCAGGCCATCATTGAGTTGATCCGTCCACTTAAAAGTAACAAGATTCCACCGGTCAATCGCATTGACTCCGTCTTGATTGGCTCCCCCAACTGTAGGGTAGTCGGCATTGTTGTCCGACCCATTGTCGGGAGCCCTGCGCGTTCGATTGTTTTGAACCGCACTTACTACAATTATGTTTGGTGTTGACATTGTTGTTCCCACGAGCAGCTAGGGAAAGGGTTCGTCCATCCTTG
>CAKNXH010049039.1:3945-16887 GCA_932178445.1 Andricus quercusramuli
CGCCCTTCACTGTATATGACCTTAGTTATCTCACTCTAATGGTTAAGTACTTTCCCTCTCACCTGACCTGGACCACATAACGCTGAAGAGTGAACCCAAAAATGCAGCACGTGCGTGTATGATCAAAATTCGTGGGTTGTATCTTACGACATCACTCTATATGGTCTTAATTATCTTGCTCTAACGGTTACGTCTATCATCAAATTATGCATTTCGTAATGAAAATATATAATTTAAACTATTCAGTGTTGTACTTAAATGCTACTTATTCACTAGAGGGGTCAGGATCTTTTAAATGAAAACATAACATTATACATATTAATTTAGCTACATTTATTGTGTGAAATATTTTGTAAAGAAAAATAGAATACACATAATGATCATAACATTCGACGTATATTTTATAGTAAGAAAAGTGTGGCTAATTTCGATGATGCTGTCTGTGTACATGATACAAGCACACTATTTAGTTTACAATATTTACCACCACTCAGTTGTCGGTTTCTCATTGAAGAAGAGTTTTCCTTCCATTTATTTCTCTTTAACAGTTTTTTGTAAAATTTACGGACTATATTATCATTTTCTTCTAGATTATTCGTAAAGAAATTAGTAAAGTCAGACAAAGAATAATTATGACACATGCAATGAAGAAACATAATACAGTATTGGCCACACACATCCGAAGTCGCACTTTGTAGTCTTGTTGTATTTCATCTGTAGAAGTAACAATTTTCCCGTAAACGAAGAAGATGTTCAGGTACAAGAGGCGGTAGCCCGTAACTGTCAAAGTAGGTAGCTCGTCCGTTGTTTCCGACGTATATGGCGACCCAATGGGTACCAGGCTGTTTATGTCCATCCGTATTAGCAACAATTGCAGCTGGTTTTGTCCACCGCTTGGGAATCTGATCGGCAGGAAATACACCTACTGTCCTTGCTTCTGTGAGACGGAGCACTTGTAGTATCTGGAGACTGTTCATACTTCTTTGAAGATATCAGATTTGATTGTATGGACAATTCTACAGTATCGACCCATAAATCTTCTGAAGTGTATGAAAGGTTATGTCCTACGGTTGTAGATGATATGACTGGATGTGTACTGCAGACAGATGTTTTATTGTATGAGTACGAAAGCACTCCATCTAGTCGTTCATTCTCGATCCATTTCTTCAGTCGCAGAACATTATTAAGAGCACACACAAATTTTGAGTCTTTTTTTACCCCATGATGGAAGCAAAACTCATCCAAGAACTCCAACCTTTTAAACGATGGGCAGCTTAGTTCCTCCAGGTTTGTGATGCGTCTACTTGTAATCTTTTGCAGCAAAAGAGCCTTCTCATGTCCTCGAGTGTATATTAGTCTAGCAGTTCGGGCAACGTCACGAAGATTAGCATGAAGAAAATTCATTGAAACATCTCCTTCAAACCATTCAATTCCATGATGTTTACAACTGAGCCAATTATTTTGTCTTTGAGATGGGCTTGTGAGATCAGTGAAAGCATAAGGTGGAGAGGTAATCCAATGAGCTATACAGTGACGATCTAGAGTAACTAAAGCTACTTCTTTAGGTATAAAACGACCAGAATCATCACGAAATCCTTGTATATCAATCACGTAATCAACCATGATTATTTTTTAATATGCCATATAACAGTAGAGAGTTTCCTACCGCGACGAACAAGTAGAGACTGAGGTATTCCATGAGGAGGCTTTTCCCTAAATAGAAAGTACCACCACTTCAACTAAGCACTGAAATCTGCTATTTCCAAAACATTATCATACTCTGCGTATACTAGACAATTAATTGTGTTAGCAAGTACCTCTTCGAAGCGTACTTCAACTCTGAGACTCCCATATTTTACAAGATTCCAATGAGAATAGCAATTTGCGGATAGATCAGGTGTAAGATCAAAGGCAAATAAACAATTACCGTTTGGATATTGCTGGCGGCCAATACTATTTCACTCATTTAGAAAATGAATACCACTTCCAGTGAATAATGTGTTATACGCATCGACATAGAGTCCTTTGGTGTTGAAGGTCGGTTGTAGAGGTCTTGAAGGTATCTGGGTACCATCAAGATAAAGTGATAGATGATTGATTTTAAAATTTTGAAAATTGAAGGGATTTTTGATGCCATTGCCATTATATGCAGTATTCTCCACAAATCCTATTATTATTCTTTTTGGTAATTGACCAAGAATAACATTGTCAAGAGTTTCAGCGTGTACACCCGAGTGTATCGTTAAGGCTTTTACTTCAACACGTGTGATAGGATATTTTGCAGTACCCTGAGATAGAGCTTTAGCGTGTGCAAGAAGAACACCAGGATTAATTTTTGCTCTGCGAACAAGTAGCGAGGCCTCTTCAATACGCACGTGACAGCTGTTTGTAGCATCCATGAGGCAGAAAGTGCCCTTTGAGCGAACCAGCCGAAGTCGTAATTCCACACCATTGATAAGAAATTTATCTTGATTGAAAACGTCACAGTGTAAATGGCCTATAAGATCAACGGATTTATCAGCACCAAAATATTTCTGTCGAGATTTTAAACCTTCATTAGCATCAAAATCATCCATTTTTCCAGCAGTATCATTATACTACAGAGATGATGTAAGATGACTATCTTTGGCAGCTGGGCCGTAGTTAAGTAAAGTCTCGATGTATGCTCGATATGCATAAGAGTTACTAGGAGGTGATACTACTTTTTGATTGAAATATACATCCACCTGATTGAACAGCGAATGCATGAAATTGTTTACTGGCCCTACTTTATCTAGTTGGACCGTATTTGCGGCTACTCTTGCAGGAGTTACTAATTTCACTCGAAGACTGAGCATAGTGTGTGCTAAGTCAAGGTACTCATCACCATGACCAGGAACAACAAACTCTATGGGGGCGTCATCAGTGAGTGAAGAAACGGGTTTATAATGAACCCATTGCGAGCTTTCTATAGATGTCTGTGTTGGAGGCAGTGAGAAAAGATCTAGCTCTGACTTTAAGCACTCGCAGGAATGAGAATGAAGAAACGACATTATTACTCTTATTTATTTCCAAAAATATCTTTAATTGTGCGATTACTTGTTTTTGTATTTTTATTGTTTTTAGTAGCCTTTTTTCTCTTTATCGTAACACGCTTTTCGATTTTTCTAACTGAGCTTTTTTTTTCTCTTTTTTACTCTATTTGCACTCACGACGTGAAGCGTACCACGATTAGAAATAGACTGAACCACTTGCTTCTTCCTTTTATGTTTATAACCCGAACCGTTCATGATATGTTCCATTTTATCCATTGCACGACGTTTCAAATTTTGACTAGATTCTCCAAAACGATTCTTAACCGAAATTTTGAGAGGTATCTTACTGTCCATATCATTCATAACATTCATACCGGTTCTAAGAGCTTCTTTTCCGATGACTCGAGCACCGTTAGTTAAGAAAGGGAGAACACGTCGAAATAAACCTCCGAGAAAGCTACCAATTCCATGCCCCTTCTGATATGGAGCTCCAATGTATATTTGTGGTATACCTCTTCCACCTACTTGTGAGGAGTAATAATCTATGTAATGAGCCATTATTTTTCTCTTATCTAGTCAATACGCTTAAAATGAAGTGTAGCTGTCAGCGTACCGTACTCGAATGGTATTGGCAAACCAATGTGATCTCTTATATCAATTTCAATGGTTGGAAAACCTGTGCTAAGAACTGGTATGTAGTTAGGTGATGTAAAATGGGTGACTTGTGTTGTACCAAAATTGTAATCTGTTGTATCTAAAGAAACTGTACGTAAAAGTGGTGCTTTTAAATCTCCCGTAACACGTGGTTCACAAATATTGCAGTAAATAAATAATTTATCCGGAAGAGCACTTGATAGACTAGGTGGGTGTCTAGCAATGTAGTCTTTAGTTTGAATTGGGATTAGATTATCCGGAGCAAATCCAAGAATACGTGATAATTTATCACTAAGTACCAAAAAATGGTGATCAGTCAGACATAATTTTTCACACTGTTTTTCTATACTTACGTAACTACTTTTGAATTTGTCATATTTAAATCTAATATGTTGACTCATTTCTGAAAGACTATTTAGATTATTCAAAAGAGACACAATATTTGCATAAAGACCGGCTTCAAAGAAATTAACAAGAGGTTTTTTTCACATAAGAGACATCACTCCATCCTTCTTTTCTCTCAGAGCAATAAGATCTATTACATCTCCTAACTTATCCTTCATATTTTCATCAGTCATTTCACCTTCCCTCATACTAATAGGTACGTTATATTTGTGAAGAAGGTCAATACCTTTCTCAATGGATTTTCTGTTTTTACTATTACCATCATATTGTGGATATTCATATCCTGCAGCCCCACTGTTCATAAGAACAATACGATTTTCAAATGAATCATCGTGTCTCACAAGAAGAAATGTACGAGGAAGTTGTATTTCTGTGAGTGCTACGACCCACTGTCCTTGTAGGCGAATCTCATGTGGCAATTGTGTGATAAAATTGGAAGTGGTATTCTCGGGAAAGTATTTTATACTACTATTGCTTGGTAAAATTAGGTAAAATTGATCGATATTCATTTCTACAAGTTTTTTAAATTTGAGGCTGGAATCCACGAATTAAATTTGTCAGGATAACCTACCCACTTGACAAGAAATTGTTTTTTGTTTCCCTTGCCTTTAGTCTGTAATATTTTTTCAATTTGAAATTCGTCCTCCTCAATATTTTTATTTTTAACACCAGTCAATTCTTGTTCGTAAAAAACACCTTCTATTTCTTCTCCTGCTAAATCTTTCAACTCATACATGTAAGGTGCTTGACTTCTTCTTGTAATGACCCGCCTTACAACAAACAATTCCTCACTCCAGCCAGACTGATAAACTTTCTCAAAGACACCTTTCTCACGACTCATTCTGACATTGTCGTCAACACTGTATTTAGGCTTTCCTTTGGACTTTTTTTCTTTACAGAAACGACGCTGAATATTTGCTCGAGCTTCGGCTGCATTCGATAAATTAACTTCAGACGGTGTCATTCTAATACTAGAATGTCTAGCATTATTGTAAGCACTCACAATTTGTTGTAAAACATCAATATATCGTCGAGTATTTTTGTGTGCAAATATCTCCACATACGTTCCTTGAGTGTTCGGTTGAAACGTTCGATTACGGCTGCTTTAACGTTAGGATCCCGTGTCACGTGGAATTTTATCCCATTATCAGTCAGATATTTTTGAAACGGAGCTCCTAAGAATTCCTTTCCTTTGCCTGATTGTAAACAGAAAGGAGTACGATGATTACTTCTTTGTAAAATACGTTCAAAAGCATTTTTAACCTCCAGTGCTGTTTTATTTCGAAGTGTCTCAACCCAGGCGAATTTACTTAAGATATCAATTACCACTAAGAGATAACGATAATTATCATTATAAGTAGAAACACTTTGCATGTCAATTAAATCACATTCCCAAACCTCATCAAAATTGGAAACTGTGTAATGAGCTCTTTGAAATTTTTGTCGAATAGGCCTGTGTAAAGGGAATGCGTCCTGAGATTTCAGCCAATCAAGTACTTGTGTGCGAGATACTTTACCACGTGTAGCACGAGTTAATTTTTCTGCGCCACTGTAGGAAGCAGGATGACCAGGATTGTAGTATATTTCTTCAAGTAGCCTCATTTTAGGATGAAAGATTTCCACTTGGTTAGCATTCCTGAACCAGATTCTACCTTCTCTCGACGGCTACTTCTTCTAATTCTACTGCGACTCCTCTCACGAATTGAATTATTAGGACTTGTAAGAGTTTTATTTATTCTAACCTCATCCTCAGTAGTTTCATCATCTGTTATGAGAGATTCTTGGTTCGATCTGTAGTATATGTCGCGCTGTATCTGCTTAGCTTGAGTCCAATATTCATGATTTTTCACGAGCTCTCGCGGTGTGCCAAGCTCTTGAAGTAGACGGGCAAAGTGACTTCTTCCTGGAGGGTTAGCACTTTTTCTATACCTCAATGCATCATTAACGAGATCTGTAATGTTTGAATGTTCAATTCGTTTTCCGTCAATGATCACCGAGCCATATTTATCCCATTTTATTCTATCGGCAAAGTCAGGCTTTGTTAGGTGATTGAGTAATAATGTACCTTTAGACCGAAAAAATTTAGGTACATTAGCTATAATATCCTTTACAGGCATAAACTCATGGGAATCATTATCTGTATTTTCAGAATAATCCAGTTTCTCAGCAGTTAATTTCCTACTTTTATCCACAAAGAAGAGAAATTTTTTCAACACTTGACTGTAGTCTTTCCACCTTTCACGTTCATCGTACGGAAAAGGCGAGAATAAGATTCGACTCATTTCAGAATCTAATCTACCAAGATTGTTTCCAGGAGTCTGTGTAGTTGCACCAGGTATCGATGGTATAACCGGCGAATCATTATTATTATTGTTATGTAAAGATGTAATGTAAAGATGTTATGTAAAGATGATTAAGCAGCGTTGGGCGCGGTTAGTACATGGATGGGTGACCGTTCGGGGAATACTGCGTGGTGTTGGCCCGTCGTGGGTGTGGTGGACCCACACTGGTAGTATTTATCCACCTAGAAACACTACCCGAATCGGGTAGTGAGGCAATGAACTTTCGAGTTCGAAATGCTAATCAATTTTTTGTTTGTATGTAAAGATGTCTGATTTATCGTCTGCATTTGTTGATTAATTTTGTCCACTTGCTCGCTAGGAATCAGTACCATTTTTCTTGTATGTTCCATATTATTGAAAGTTCTACGACGAAGATTTGAACAAATTGGAGAGCAAACCACCAATGATTGGTCCAAGCAGGAGAGGCAGAAATCCACCTTTTTGAACAATGAATTTTTTCTTGCTTTTCCATGTACCGTGCGTTTCAACTAACTTTCGTAGTGTCTTTCTATGTTTTTTCAATTTTAGCTTCTGACTGTCTTTAAGAGGAACATTTCCCAACAAGATATTTAAGGCACACTCACAAATACACTTTATGAGTTTGACATCAGATGTTTTTAGTATTGCCTGTCGTTGATCTGGATTTAGATGACAGAGGGCATGTAAAACTATGGCATTCTTCCTGCCTATTGACTTGCAACCTTTCGGGGTCATCACAAATGTGCAACTGGAACTTGACAATCACTGTTTCTCCCCTTTATACTCTTCACTGGTATGTAAACGTACTGATGAGGATCGTCTGGAAATATACTTGTGCGATAGCGACAATTGTCAGGAGTTGATTGTTTTAAGTCTAGAAGTAAATAGCCATGTGGTTGAGAAGTTGCATCGTGATAGGCTTCTTGTATAAAACCGTGGGTCTTCAGGACAAATCTAACGCGCAAGATGTTGAATTTGAGCCCGATCTCGAGGATTCTTAAACGTGACAATATAGTTTGCATTCAGAGAAATATCTCTTTGACCAAGCCCTTGATGGAAAAGATTTTGAGAAATGAAAATTACACTCAAATTTGTATGATGACTTCCTTTAGTAAAAAGATCTACAATTGTACTACTCGAAGATTCTCTCATTAAATCGTCGAGAATGATAAGTTTAGGCCTTGAATCATTGGAATAATCAGAAGATTGTGGTAATCCTTCACGAAACTCTATCTCTTTTCCATATTCTTTATAAGCTGTTTGCCACTCTGAATAATAGAAAATTATTCGATCAATTTGTGTATCGCACATTCGGTTGAGATTTCGAAGAAACTTTTTTACAAAGAAAGTTTTACCACAACCTGTTGGGCCACATATTAGTGACGTGAACGGATGCTTCCAGCGCGAGTCCATGTTGAATAGTGATACATTGTCAGTCAAACCTTGTATTTTATATATACTGATAAATATTCATACCGCTAGAATGAATCTTAGTTGGCTTTTTTACTCATGTTGTGAGTATTTTTGCAATTCGCGTATTGATATTTGAAAAAATTATTTCCTTTTTAATTAGCTAATTTTTCGCGATGTCAGGGTTATGAGCTAATACCCCTGACCCAGCACGTCCTTCATGAGCTTATTTGACGTGCCTTTCCACACGCCTGAAATTCAGCTTATAAAGGCGTGTTTCCTACCGCCCCGCCGCGGTCGTCTTCGCCCACTCCCCTCGCCGAAAAATATAGTTTTTCAGCTATATTCAGAATAGGGGTTACAATTATAAAGGATAATGAGTGAAATTAGACTATTCATATTATAAACATACATTTTTATTTAATTTTCAATTCGTGATTGTACATAATGATTGTGCATTGATCAGGATATTCATAATTTTAATAATTGAACAACTATTGTGAGATAAATTAATCATAGAAAATTTGTCTATCAATTTTTAAATTATAAAAGAGTAGGATCACTGAATGTGAAGTTTTGTGACCCTATACACATGTAGTCATCATATTCATGACTCGCCATGATTTTTTCCGGTGTGATATCCAGAGCTGTTTGGCTGCAGCAGAACATTGTATCCTCTAATACACTCTGGTCACAGCGCATTATAGGGCCTCCAAATGGTTGGAAGATCATTTCTGAAAGCATAAAGAGTAAATGCTCTTATTATTAAAATACAGAAATTGTATAGAATTAAAATTAAGTGAAACAAGTGTACCTACACATTTTTCATTCAACGCTGAGATAGTTTTCAGACAAAGCGTAGGAATGAGAGATAATTCATTTTAGCCTTTAGACGTTATAAATAAATTAATTACGGAGGGATAATCTGTTTTGACCTATTTATACTGTATGTAACCAAAGGGGAGAGAATCATGATTATCAATTAGCCTTCTTTTAGTGTAAACAGGTTTACAGGTTTTATGTTCATTTTTGGTGACAACGTGGTGATATTCAGTTCTACGAATGGCTCTATAATGTAAATTAATCGGGGAAGCCTTATTAACCACAAGATCGCATATAGAGTCGAAGTTTATGATTTGAGAGTTTTTATAATTTAGAGTAATGCCTTTCACTTTGCAAACATGGTGCTGCTTACCATCAGGTGACCGTACTTTAAAGGCATAAAATTTAGGTCCACCCGAGACAAAAGTTTCAATATAACTTCCCGAACCATAAACTTCGAGCTCATCTGTCATATCCCCTAGTAAACATCCTGTATCTGGGTAATATTCACCTGCCTCATTTTTACTAGCGAAAATGACAGAATCCGTATCAAAATAGAGAACACGACGATCTAGTTTTTTCCAATAACCGTACAATTTTAAACGGGCCTGCGCTGTTTTGTATGCGGCTATAACTACATTAGTAACAGGCGATAGGGCTACAGCTTCGTCTTTATACATCCAAGATGCATAAATATTTTCCTGGTCTACTGGTAAGATATTGGTAAGAACTTTATCTGGACTTTCAATAATATCAATTAAAGCTTTTTGGGTATCTAATATTTCAGTTTTTGGCATATTTTGACGTTGTCCGAATTTACCCCAGAAAGAATTTAAACAGAGCTTAGCCAGTAATCGTAACCCAGGATTTTTTTTTGTGTTTTCCGGATCGAGCTGAATGCCCTCTAAATCGAAAATTTTTTTCACATATGCTTTTTTACGCTCCTCGGTGGTACAATCAGAAGGATATCCGCTGGCTTCATGTTTATGCTTGAAAAATCTATTCATATATTGTACAAAGAGACCACCGATTTTTGAGGCTGGGTCATACTGAGTTGTTTCATATTGCCAAATCTCAAAAATCGATGTGATTTTGTACCCATTTTCGACAGCAACTTTTAGTTCATCAGAAACCCATGTTCCCCCTATTTCTTTCTCAATGATACTATTGGCATGTGGAGAATCTTGCTGTAACTGCAATTCACAGCAAGTTCTGCACAAAGGGAACATCAGTTTACCGTGCATACGAACATGAAGAACAGGCAAATAACTATTAGTAGGTGGTAATACCCTACATTTGATAAGACCCTCGACATTAGTTAAATCATTATCTGGTCCAGTTAATTCCTTACACTCCTCACCAATATAAACTTTTGGGTGACCTATGGGGAATTTTCCATATTTTGATATAAATGAATATAAGGAACAAACACCCAGATAAGAGATTTTTACATTGTCTCTTGCCTTATAATAGGAAAATGTATTTCCTGTACTTCCCCCGTAGAAAGCATCGCGAGGATTACGAGCACCGTGCATTAGAAGAGGATGGTCTTTTAAAAACTCTCTTAATGCAGGATCTCTGGATTTTAACCTATCAAAGTCACACTCCCACATCTCGACTACTTCGTAACCCTTTTCTCGAAGTCGTTCAGTCTGGGTCCGTGTACGCTCAAAACGGTCACTCATGCTTTCAGAATTTTTACCGAAACCTATTCTTTTATGACGATTAGTTTGATTACACCGGGGACAACCGTGCCAGTAACAACCGTGAAACTGATAAACAGTTTTTTTATTTCTAAGCGTATCCTCATAATAACCATCAACTAATACACCTTCGGGTAGTCTGTATTCTAGTGTTCGGCCAGCATGAATGATTTCTAAGTCTAATTCACGCTCTACAGACAAAAGCCATTCGATAGCTTCTTTGGACTGTTTATTTGCTAACCTATAGCCCCCAGTTGGTAGGACACCTATTATGTCGGGCTTTAAATCATTTTTCCTAAAAACTACTGAGCAAGCTGATGCAATGGTGACGCTTTCGACAAAAGGATCAACATTATTTACCTTGATGAATAATTCTCGGAAAGCTAGGCAAGCAGTACGAAGAATATCAACGTCAGTTATACAGTACGTTCTAATTTAATTTCTAAAATTAAAAATATAATTAGAGCCAATCATTTCTTCATACCACTTGTCAAATTCTTTACGGCCCTCTAAGGACATCGTATCTGGGGAGTAAAAATGTTTAGCTGGTAATTTACCTACATATAGCTCATTCTGCGGTGTATTGAAGAGGTGCGGAAATGTACCTTTCTTTTCCTCTTCTAAACCGAAGGCTGCATGCATAGCACTTAGTGGCATATGTAGATAATTAAGGCTATCAATAAATCGTGTTTTTTTACTTTCAGCAAAATTATGCTAGTACCATTTAAAATAAGCTCTGGCGGTTCATTAGTACCTCTATTCTTAATGAGTTCTCTAAGAATGAATTGTGCATCGAAACCTTTCGCATTATGTGCTATGCAAACGGTCTCATCAAAATGCTTCAAATCACGAATAGCGAAATCAGTTAACTGAGCCACTGGATCCTTATCAAAAATATACTGACGCACGCCACACCATTGACATTTTACATTGGGATCCGGATCGTTCATACAATCTTCACAAACCTGCTGTGCTACACACAAATTAGGTTTGTGAATATTTGTTGATTCGTCACCTTTGACTTCTTCACATTGCTGTGTTTCGAAGTCATAGAAAATGTAAGCCACTTTTTTAGTTTTGGGCTGTCCTCTTTTATCTTTTTTAATTTCTAGGGGTGCCATAAAACAAAAATGATTGATTGGACAAATTTTCTTACACGTTGTACAATCAGAGAAGCCACATTTATGTACCTCCCCTTTCTTGGTTTTCTCAGAGTTAAGTAACTTTGAACAACCATTGCAGATTTGCAATACAGAGCAAATACTTTTACCTGTAGAGTGTGAATTAGAAAGTAAATTTTTCCTGAAACATTCAACTCCATAAAAATACCGTCGACAGTCCCCACATTTAATATTGTCACTTTTTTCATCCATGGCAGCATTGACTTCACATGATGGGGAACTAAAACAAGCGTCACATTTCATTGTGCACCTGTGATCAGTTTGTCTAAAGTAAGCCTTATTACATGGTATACAAAAATTTTTCGCTGCGCCAGCCCCGACTAAATTCAGTATAGCACTATAATGAAAATTTGGATGACCTTCATAAAGTAAATAAATATTGTGCTTGATCTCACTACCTGTATTTGTTATTTCTGAACTACCCTCGTAAATAGCCTTATCTCTCCCTTTTCCGAAATCTTTAAAATTGAAAACTGTTATTGCAATCTGAGCTTTTGCCAGATATTTTTGATATGTAATTAGTTCAGGCAGGCCACATCCAATATCTGGTATTATTACACCAGCATCTCTAGTAAGCTTTTCAGCTGCCTTAATTTGTACTTCGAGCTTATCCCTGTCGCTTATACTTCTATACTCTTTTTTAAAATGATTATTATTCGGATCGGACTGACGATTTGCATTAGCAATCGCTACTACGATAGCCTGTGGTAGACACATGTTATTGTTGTTATTAGTTATAGTGTAAACCGATTTTTTTTAAACTTTGCTAGCAAGCTTCACACGGCCTTTTCCTGCTATTACACTAAACTCGCGTAATCTCAACTACAAAGGTGTCATCAATATTAAAACTTATAGCACTTTGAACTACTGATTCTACTAATTTCCACAAGTCTTCGAAATGCAGATCTGTGAGGGGTAAAAAGGCTTTCCAGGCAACTCCTTTGCTAAACCCATCCGACCCAAACACAATGCCCACTAAATCTGTTTCCTTACACCACGAGACTATATAATTATATAACTCTAAAAAGGCTAATTCCAACCAAATTACAGGATTGTTCTCCCCAGGAGGTACAATTTTAAAAGTTAATTTTCGCCCGTTCGTGTCAAATTTTCTCACATATTGATCACTCTCGTCTATTTTTATTATAAAGGGGGCTAAAATGTCACTCTCATTCCTACCTTGTGGCTGAGCATCATGTAGATCTGCCGAGAGACTTTCAACAGCTTCATCAGTCATCGACTGGCCATGAGAGTCTTTCCTTGCGGGAGATGTGCTAGCCTCCATAGTTCTGGATGGCCCTGCAATCGCACTAAGGTCTGGAGTTGCTGTCACGTGAATCGGGGTCTGCTTCCTATTTGACCCTACTTGAGCCGATGTGTTTTTTACACAATTTTGAACTTCTGAAAAATAATAATTTTTAAAATCATTCTT